>JBBHKE010000335.1:0-17859 GCA_037447655.1 Zygnema cylindricum | reverse complement strand
TATATTTCGACCTTTGTCCCGTACGAATCTCTAGTTGTACTTTCGGATATGTACCTGTCACGTCACCGAAACATCAATTAGTACACGATATAATCATAATACCTGCCGACGTCTTACGGCATGACAGGGGATAAGTCATTGGTCTTGGTCTTGGTAGGTTTCTTCTTACTCCGCAGGACGTTGACCACCTCCTTATCCTCGTCAATTGCTCCGAGCTCCATGGGGGTTGGACCATCGTCTCGTTGGCTTCCTCCGCCGCTGCTCGACCCATAATGATAAGGTCTCCGGAGGTTGAAGTCGACCGAATCGGTCCGCTCCGCAAATTGGATGATTGTCGAGAGGCTAGGAGTCGTGCTTTCTCGAGCAAGCCATTAATCCACATCCCTACGAATAGAGGATTTAAGCCCCTTCACGTAGCGATCCACGGCTTCATCCGTCGTCATCGAGGGTATTTGAACTTTGCACTCCAAGAACCGCTGCGTAAATTCCAACACTGAGGTTCGTTGCTTCAGCACTGCAATCTTATCTCTTGCCGCCTTCACCATATTGACGGGCTGCCAAGCGTCACGGAGGAGTTGAATGAAGAGAGCCCAAACGGTCGGTATCTCATCATTCTCCACCAATGTCCTCCACCATGCTCCCGCTGCCTCTTTAAGAAGACCGCCCACGTAGTGGATCTTCTCACGGTCCGATAGGCTAGGAAAATTCTCGAGATAATTCCCAACGGATAATAGCCACGTGTCAAGGTTCTTTTGTCTTGCAGGGTCAAACTCGTCGGGAAGTCTCAATTTCGGTCTCCTCAAGTCTCTCTCTATGCCTCCATGAGGACGCTCCCCAAGACGAGACTCCAAGGCCGCGACAGTGTTACTCAGCTGCGCGTTCTATAATCTAACACTTTCCAACTCCTTGAGAACTTGCGCTAACATTTATGTAGTAGATACGCCGTGTTCGTCCATGCTGTCGAGTCACGGGAAATTTCTCTGATACCAGTGTAAAAGGGACAATAGCGCGCCACAGCACGCCACAATGCACAGCGCAAAACACCAAGGATCTTCCCGTAGCAACAGTAGGAGCACAAAACACTGAGAGACAAAGTTGCGTTTTATTTCTTGGAAGAGAGTACAAGGTTGCGCTCGCTGCGTAGGTCTATTCGAATAGTCTCCTATCCACTAAGCCTACTTGACTATTTAAACTAGCTAGCTGCTAGTCAACCTAGTACTGTACAACTGTACACGTGGACCTTCACCGTCAACCAAGACAAATCCCCCAAATATCTTCTAGAACAATACCGTTCTATCTACATGCCGCGGCGTTGCTATACTGCTAAGCTGCGTTGCTCTGCTGCGTTGCTATGCTGCTACGCCTCTAAGTAACTATGCTGCTAAGTTGCTATACTGCTATGTTGCGCTGGTCTGGAATCGCAGCTACGCTGCTCTGACATTGCAACCATAGCAGCCTAGTTGCTAACTACTAAGTACCCAACTCAATAACTCTGTTACAGTGGGGCAGAAAAATCAGACCGAGGAGTTCGGACCAAGGACTTCCAAGGGTTTGTGCCATTTTTGTAAGAAACCGGGGCACTATATGGCTGAATGCACTAAGTTAACCGAGCTGCGGTTAAAGGAGGGGCAGACCGGTGGATCCTCGAGAGGAAAGAAAAAGGCCCTTGTGACACAGGTATATGAGGCGGAATCCGAGGACGAGGACGATGAACTCCTATTGGATGAGGAGTTGGAAGCGAAAAATGAGGTCGAAATTCCACGAAAGAATAAATGTGCTTTCGGTGGATTGAAAGGTGAAGCAGGCTGGATTGTAGATTCAGGTGCATCCATGCACATGTGTAAAGATAAACACCTGTTCACTAAGATAAGAAAGATTCCCACCGTAGAGATAGAGTACGGAGATGGGAGGATAGTCACTACTACTCTTGTAGGATCGGTAGATCTAAAAGTGTTAGTAGAAGGAAAGACATCTATAGTTACATTCTCTGATGTTTTGTTTATTCCGGAGCTGAACAAAAACCTCATCTCTACGCCTGTATTAGATGATAAGGGTTTTGATACTAGCACTAAAAAAGGAGTCTTTACTGCTAGTTTTGAGGAGGAAGTTTATTTCTTTGCTGAAAAAGGTAGCCAAGGGATGTTTAGGCTGATTTTAAGCAATGAAAAGAAGAAACTTTATTATGTTGGTGTTTATGATATAATGTTGTGGCATAAGAGGCTTGGGCATGTGAATCTAGATTAGTTAAGAGAGATGAAAAAGATGGGAGTAGTGGAAGGAATTCAGTTCGGTGAAAGTGAGAATCTAAGTGATTCTAGTGGATGTGCTCAAGGTAAAGCACACAGGTTACCCTTCCCAAAAACTGCCACGTATAAGGGAAAAATATTCTAGATTAAGTACACACAGATATTTGGGGGCCGGCCAGAGTGCCATCACCCGGGGGGAAAAGATTTATGAAGACTATCACCGATGATTGGTCTCGGTATTCCAGGGTGTATTTTTTGAAAAATAAGTCTGAGGCTCAGGAATGTTTTAAACAATATAAAGCATGGAGTGAAAAACTCCATGAAACCTCGATCAAGAGAGTAAAGAGTGACAATGGTTGAGAGTATACCTCTAACCAGTTTGAGGATTTTCTGAGAGAAGATGGAGTGCAACACCAAAAGACAGTTCCTGAAAATCATGAGCAGAACGGTGTAGCTGAAAGATTAAATAGAACACTGAGTGATACTGCTAGGAGTATGCTGTCAGATAAGAAGATAGGAAAAAAGTTTTGGGTCGAAGCAATGTACTGTGCAAATTATCTCAAGAATAGAGTTCTTACTTCAGCAGTAAAAGGCCAAACACCCTATGAGAGATGGAAAGGCCGAAAACCAGATGTTTCACATTTAAAGGTTTTCGGCAGTCAAGTGTTCAGTTTAGACACAGATCCATCAAACTGGAAGTTAGATCCAAAAGGAAAACCAGGATATCTACTAGGATATGATGAAGATGTAAAAGGATATAGAGTCTATGTTCTCAAAAGAGAGGATATTATCCTAGTGAAGCATCTAATGGTTATGGATGAAGGAAAATCTATAGATCCCTTTAAGCATACAAAGACAGTCAAAATCAGATTTGAGTCAGAAAATTCTGATGACTTTGAGCTTCCTAACTATCCAGGATTTCAAGAAGATGATGATCTTGCAGGTACGGATCAAATGGAGAAGGACCCAAATGTGGAACCCCTAGTATTAACTCCAACTGAAGCGAAAAACGTGGTGGAAATCGAACCGGAATCAAGGGATAGGGGAGAAGTAGAAACTGTTCGGAAGAATCCAAGAGAGCCATCTATTTCGGCAACCGAGTTTGAGGGAGGAAGAAGAAGCAGCAAAAGACTACAAGAGAGACAAGTTAACAATAAGGTAACCAAACTGTCTCACCCCGATGAACCTCAAACTTATAATGAGGCAATGACTTGTCCTAAAAAAAACCGGTGGAAGACAGCTATTAATGAGGAGATGGCCTCAATCATGGCGGCCGATACATGGGAATTGGTAGATTGTCCTGCTCACAAAAAGCCAATTGGGTGTTAGTGGGTATTTAAGCTGAAACTGAACCCGGATAACACCATTGAGCGCTACAAGGCTCGGTTAGTGGCGAAGGGATTTACCCAGAAAGAGGGAATTGACTACGAGGAGACTTTTGCTCCGGTCGTCAAGTTTCCTTCGGTTCGGATACTTCTCAGTATGGCAGCAGCAGAAGACATGGAAGTGCATCAGATGGACATCAAGACGGCCTTCCTACATGGAGAGTTGGAAGAGGAAATTTTTATGCGACACCCGAAGGATTTGTGGAGCAACGGGAGGAAAACAAGGTATGTCAATTGATCAAATCTTTGTATGGGCTGAAACAGGCGCCTTGGCAATAAAACAAGAAGCTTGATGAGTTTCTTACAGGTTTGGCATATATTTGGATCAGCTCATATCACTCAATTTATTTGTTTGAAGATAAGGAAGGAATTATTTTTATTGCAATTTATGTTGATGATTTGTTTGTTTTAAATAAATCTATGGATAAAATAAATAAGTTGAAGAATGATTTAAAATGAAGATTTGAGATAAAGGATATGGGAGAAGCAATGTATATTTTGGGAATTCAGGTAGAGAGAGACAGAGATAGAAAGATAATAAAATTAACTGAAAAAGAGGCCATTGGAAACATGTTAGAAAAATTCCAAATGGACAAGGCTAATAGTTGTGCCACTCCTATGGAATTAAAGAAGGGAAGTGAGGGGAGTGATGAAGAAGGAGTTATAATCTTAGATGATGAGGTAGGCCCGGAAGAAAAAAGATTTATGCAGACCATCCCTTATAGACAAGTAGGGGGCAGCCTAATATATTTCATGAATTGTACCCGTCTAGACATAGCCGCAGCCGTAGGAGTACTAAGAAGGAGTCTGAATGCTCCCACTAAGAAAGATTGGGAGGCAGCTAAGAGAGTCCTTAGATATCTCATAGGAACTAGGGATCTATGGTTGCATTTGGGTGGGAACAATACTGACATCACCACTTGGAGTGATGCCAGCTATGGGGATGCTCCTATGAGGAGATGCACATCTGGATATGTATTGTATGTGGGTGATGGGGCTTGCTGCTAGAGCAGCAAGCAGCAAAAGGTCATTGCTCAGTCCACCATGGAGGCTGAGTACATGGCTTCTTGCTCTGCTGCAAAAGAATTAATGTGGGTCAAGTCTTTGCTTGGTGAGCTTGGTCATCTTATGAGTGGTGTCCAAAAAGTGTTTTGTGATAATCAGGCTGCCATTACCATTTCTGCCAATCCTAAACATCACTTTAAAGCTACACACATGGATATCAGACTTAGCTTTGTTAGGGAGAAAGTAGAAAACAAGATAATCAGTTTGGAGTATAAACCAGATAGTGAAATGGTAGCAGATATGATGACCAAACCTGTTCTTTCCCCTAAACTAATTTTCTGCCGAGAGAAGTGTGGTCTTAAAATAAAGAGTGACTAGAAAATAAAGGGAGTGTAGAAATTAAGGTTATTTTAGTATTTTCTAGGTTTTGTAAAATACTGAAAAGAAGCAGAGGCAGTCTACCTCTAACTCCTCTCTCCAGCTCCCACACTTGTCGTAGTCATTGAAAGTTGGAGAGGGAGATAGAGCCATGGCCGCCTATGCTATCCCGACGGGGATATATATTAGGTTAGTAGATTTTACCAAACAGATTTGAGGGTCCCAAAATTTGAACCGGGTACCTACCGTCAGTCAAAATAGTTAGTAGCCGGTAGCCTTAGCCAACTAGTCTAAACCAAAGATGTATGATATAGTGTATGATAGTTATTTAAATGTTTACACATCGGCTATCTTCATTCAACAGGATATTTAGACATAGATACAATTTGTAATGTACGGCGTACAACACATGCGAAACGGATACAGCACATTTTGTTTCAAAGGCGAAACAAATATTGCGCAAGTATTTATGACGGCCACAATTGTAATCCGGCTTGATCGGACGGCCACGAAGCATGCCCAAATCATGCAGTAGGTTTTTGGCAGATTGCGGTCGACGTCACATCAATCGCCACGTGGCAAAATCACATTGGATTACGGCATCTCCAATGATTCCAAGAACAAATCCAAAAATGACATGTGTCGACTTTTGGCTATGTCGTACAATGGTTGTATATAAAGTACAACGGCACGTGTACCTTTATGTACGATACACTATTATGATTGGTGCCGTACTTCAATAGATAGAGTTTAGAGAAAGATAGGACTTAGAAAAATTTGATAGACTGGACCTTCTCTTCCAGAGAGTTGTTGTACAAAAAGGTCAACTTTGACCCTTCATAACTTACTGCTCAGGGGAGCAAATTCAGAGATTCTTTTTGCTATCAACTCAGGGGAGTCTGGCCTTTACATGGGTAAAGGTGGTCAGTGTTTTTGTCTTCCAGGGTGGCAGTTATTCTCTCTGAAACACAAAGGGGTCAGGGTTATCTTAGAGGTTTCGTGTGAGCTGCTTACTCTAAGGTCCTATGGAGGTCTCATAGTTGCATTGTTCAGCGACAACACATTCTCGTCGCTGGTTGGTCTTCCTGTGAGAGACAGTTCTAAAATCAGCGGTTTGGACAACGATGAAAATGAACTATCGTTGGTTTATAATAAAAAAAAATTCATCATTCCATAGCAGTCGTAAACACGTAAAAAACAAAATCATTTGGTAAAAAACAAAAAAAACATATATATCAATAGAAAAAAGAGCATTAACATCCCCATTGGAGTATTATTCGCTAAAAAATATTTAACATAATAAATATTTCATCACAATCATTTATTATTTATGTCAAAAATGACAATTATTGTTGCAAAAAATTAACACTGTTTTACACACTCTGAATCAGAATGTAGGCTCTGAACTTTGGAAAACTTCTCTACCTTTCCACTTTCTCATGAATCTTCTCTCTATTCTCTCCTTTGTATTCCTTTTTTATGCAAATGATTTCACTATCATCTTTTAGGGCAGGAAAAATATAAAGTCCACTCTAATATGCTATCGGAAATAAATCAAACATATAAACAATAAAAACTGACTTCCGGTCCCTATCTCAAAACTAATGATTTTTGTTCATCGCCTACTTTTGTTCGTCTGTTACCGTACTTTGAATCTAGTACATGTTCCCATGCCTCCCTTAAAAAAATTTTTGTCGATTGATAAGAAAAACAAAATGATATTCCATAGCATCGTTCACCAGTGGCACGATGTTTGTCCTCCGTATGGCCCGGAACGCGCGGTTAACTGACAAAGGTTCCGCATTTTGCTGTTGGCCGCAGCCACGGTCGCTCGCCTCTAGGTCCCCGATGTGTTGATAAGCCTGTATTCCTACCATCAAAAAGGTAAAATAGGTAAAATTGATAAATGTGTATTCCAAAAATCAAGATGGTGAAATGGGCAAAATTGATAAGAGTATATTTTGAGGGTCGTATTGGTAAAATGGGCAAAAAATCATAATTGGGCACTCTTTTTATGAAAATGATAACAAATCCTAAAAAAGACAAATGGGGACACTTGTAATCAAAATGGTAACATGGGGGAAACTTGATAGGTTCACACTAGTGTGGTCAAAATGATAAAAATGCGTAAAATCGTAGTTTTTCTTTAGTAAAAGGAGACTTTTGACGACTCTCAGTGTTAGTCAATTTGACTTTTTCTGCCAACTCATTTTTTCACATTTTTTTCTCATCTTGTTACAGGCAAGAGGATGATTGTCAAAACAGACATGACATCATTAAAAAATATAAACAAAAAGACATATATAACATGTGACATTAGTGTATTCAAAAAAATAGGACAATGCCGATACATAAAAAAAGCTTGAGAACTTACTAGCAAATACACTGTTTTTATTTGAGGGAGATAAAAGAGAGCAACTTTTCCCTTTCACCCAAAAAAAAACATCCTCAATCACACAGCATAGATATTCCAAAACTTTCCATATACATACAGTTGATGAGTCTTCCTCGAATTTTTGAGGCATTGAATTTTTTTACTGTTTTAATCTTTTCTCACCTTTCAATCGGGGCCCACAAGGTCGGAATGAATGACATCTCTTTTAGTTCGGCTCAAACCCTAACAATGGACCTTTTTCCCCAATTAATGCATTTAAAATACTAATTTTTTCCCACATTTGGTATTCCGGTAGTAGCAATCGCCAATGGTCAATTTTCCTCATTGCCCTCGCCAAAAAAAAACTACAAGTCCCCTAAATACGAACGATCTTGCCACGTCATCGATGGTGGAGTTGGCGGGCAGCAAAATTTTCGCCATTTCGTCCTGCAAAATTCAAATATGTAAGAATATCGGTGAAAGCTGATGATGACGTGGGCGGAGTGTAATCCATGTCGGTGAAAGAGGAGGCGGGAATTTCCCTGATCCCTGTTCCAAAAATGTTGAACTGACTTTCAGGATGGCGGCGCAGTCGTCAGATTCCACACCGAACCCTAAAAGGAAAGAGTGGCTGTGATTAGTCCAAGAGGATTTTATTTTGTGAGGTCTGTCCGCATTTGGCGTGACCTTACGCCACATATCACCCACTCCAAATATTGTATGTTTTCTCTTTTTTTGTATATTTTGTTACTCTATTTCATGTCCAAGTATGTTAAAAAACCCATATTAGAGTTTAAAGTTACTCCTTTTAAGGGACATTTCGATAAAATTTGTAGTGTTGTGTATCGGTAAGGATTTGCCGATAACCGATATGGACCTTTTTTCGGGTACCCGTTAATCGATATATTGGTACGATATATCGCTATCGGTATTATCTCCGATAAATACCCGATATTTATCGGTTTTATCGCCGATAACACTGATATCGATAACTATCGGCGATATATGTACGGAACGTACACATAAATGTACGACATATACATTCAACTGTACGTCATATTCTCCGGACAAAAAGTGCAGTAGCCGCCATGAGGTATGTACTGTTTTTGTACGAACCCAAAAAAACGATGTACCTTTCACATCCGACGCCACGGCTTTGTCCGTTTTTCCTTGAGATCCACTGGAAACATGCCACATGTCAATCTGTCGGCTTCTTTGGCATAAGCCGCCAAAAGAGCCATTTCGGGATGCCGGCGCTCACGCTGGCCGTCCGCTCGCATTCTCTCATTCCAAGTCGTTCGTTCGATTTCGGCGGCGCGCATAATGTTATTTTGCGTCCGTTGTACTTTGTGTCCGCCGTCCTTTATCTGTTCCATGTTTACCGGTTAGTCAGTTCAGTTCCGTAAGTTGCCGTAAAATTCATGTTCAGTTGACCGGACTACGTTTCCTGTGCTGCATCTCCCGTAATAATTTTCAGTTAAATAGTTACGGAACAGGTTCGTACACGTGGCATGCCATGCTATATAATGTAAATTTTAAAATATAGTATATAATAAGGTACTGTAGGATGCGTACTATATATTTTTGAAGTTATCGCCAATATGGAATTTGTTGGTCTCGGACCGATATATCGGGACCTCTGACCGTTCGATAACCGATAACTATCGGTACCGGTGTTATCGCGATAACTTTTTCACCGATACACAACACTAAAAATTTGAAGCTAAATGAAGACACACTATTTACAAATCAACATTCCTACATTGAAAACGTACTTCACATTTATTCAACCACACTATTTACGAATCAACATTCCTACATTGAAAACGTACTTCACATTTATTCAACCACACTATTTACGAATCAACATTCCTACATTGAAAACGTACTTCACATTTATTCAACCACACTATTGACAAATCAACATTCCTTTATCGTTATTTAAGCGTCATTTTAGTTTCATCGATATTTTTACGCGGGTACGCTTTTTTATTTTGTAAGAATTTTATTTCGTTTCGTGCGAGTTTATACATGTTGTACGTCGTCCTTTAATTTGTGTCCAAGTTCAGTGTAACGGTTCGCAATTAGATTCCATTTTCGCGGCTAAGTCAAATGTCGGTGTGTGCTCTCACAGTGGAGCTCACGGGAAGTGAGGAACTACACCGCGAATCGTTATTAGTGTCAAAGTCACTAATTTGGGTTCTTAAAATTTTATTTTTTTTCCTCAAATAGGATACATGATTTTATTTTTTCCTTGACGTTAATTAACGTATCGTACAAATTAGCGTAAAGCCCGAAAGTACAATAAAATATAAATAGTGTGGTATACGGTCGATGTCAGACCGTACATAAATGTACCTTTTCAAGTGAAAATTAAAAAAGAATGAATTAAATCAGACACTCACGCATAAGAACGTGCGCTAAAAAAAACGGGATTACTCTGACACATAAATTAGTATGGCATGTACAGATATTTTAAATTCGCGACGGCGTACGATTTCTAATATTTTGAACGAATACACATATTAATGTATATAATCGTACGGCGAATATTCCATTTTTGCTGTTCCCAAATTAGCATTAACGCCGAAATTAAAATACACCTTTTTTTTGAAAATTTTCAAATTCTTAATTAGCATCAATTACGGTAAATTTTCTTCAACACTATTTAAACTTTGACACTAATAACGATTCGCGGTGTACCTGCGCGCAACCATTTTATTTATATGTGGCTGCCGCAGTTTTATTATAGTAAACCTGCGCCGGCCGTGTGAATTTATTTTTTTTATGACAGTCAACGTTCGCAAGCGCGACAACTTTTTAACCGCCGTTACAATATTCGCCAGTCAAATTTGTTCGACGGGTTGACCGCCAAATCTGAACTTAAAGGTACGTAGCTTGTACGAAACTGTACATCAAATGTACAATTTCTGACAACTACACCGCCCATCGTAATTAGTGTTATTAACTCTAATTTGGGTTCTTAAAATCTTGATTTTTCCCCGCAATTAGTATACATGATTTTCGAAATTAAATTAGCAACGCTATTTAATGACCTGGACCACAATCTGCCATGTTTCTGGCACTAAATTAGAATCAATAACACTATTTATTTTTTTACGCTATTTAAACTTTGACACTAATAACGATGCGCGGTGTACATGCGCGCAGCAAAAATTGTCTCTGCGATTAGCAATTCCCTAAACGCAAACACGTGTTGTCGTCGTTATCCTATAAACTTGTAACATGTAACTTAAGGTTAATGTTCTCACTGACAACGATGTTGTCGACGGATGAAAGATATGCGAACGGATTTTTTTCGATGTGATTGAGTCTTTTTGTTTATTGCGACTCCACATGCGACCGCGAGTCTATTAAATCGGTTTTTGTACCTTTTTATTCAAAAAAATACAATATTGAACGGTTCGACGTCGTCCGTACTCCACACTATTTAATAATAACCTATATTAGAATTTTTTACGCTAATTAAACCTCACCTAAATTAGAATAATGAAAAAAATAGAATCGATTACTCTATTTGATGTGATACAGTCAAAATTTCGAGCAACTAAATTAGAGTGATTTACTCTAATTACGATTCGCGATGTAGTGTTGGGTATCGAGGACCTTTTGCCGATATTCGATATATATCGAATTTCAGGTACCCGATAATCGATATCTCGCTTCGATATATCGAAAACCAAATTAGTGCGATATATCGCCGATATATCGTATCGCCAATATATCGAGGCATTAAATTTTTATTTTATTTTTTTCCCATTTTTTTTTCACCCCCCCCCCCACTGAGCGCGCGCCGGGGAGGGGGGGTAACCGTACGATTTTCCGTACGATTTTCTGTACTAGGACTGTACGGACACCCAGTTTTTGCGATATATATCGCGATAATTTATGTTGGTCCCAGTACGATATATTGAGGAATCTGCTCGATCAATATTCAATCGAATATCAAAATTATTGCGATATGAATTTACCCGATACCCAACACTAAATAACACTACACCGCAAATCGTAATTAGAGTAAATTACTCTAATTCGGTCGCTTGAAATTTCGATTCTATCACATGAAATAGAGTAAACAATTATATTTTTTTCATTATTCTATTTAAGGTAAAGTTTAATTAGCGTTTTTAATTCTAATATAGGTTCATTTTAAATAGTGTGGAGTACAGACAACCTCCGACCGTGCAAAATTGTACTTCACTAAGTAAAAAAGTACAAATAATGATTTAATACAGGCCGTTTTCATGTAACTGTGTTTTAACAAACCGCGCACTGCAAACGTCATAGTGACGATACACTGTACGTTTTGCCAAATTCTGTATGAATACCTTATTTACAGTAGAGGATATTAGCGTGCCAAATTAGAGTACTTAAATAAATTAGAGTAAACTTCGTAGTTGAAAAAGCTCTATCACATAAATTAGCGTTCATTACTCTATTTTTTTTTTTTAGTTTTTGTACTCTAATTTTTTCATTACTCTTATTACGATTCGTGGTGTACTGTAGTTAAGTCGAGACTTTTTTTGGCCGAAAGTCATAAAATAGTGTTAGCAAGACAATTTAAGGAAGTGGACTTTAATCTGCCACGGATCCTTAAACTGAAATTGTAATATTAAATCTTATTTCGCATAGACACTTATAAACCCTTAATGCTAATAATGATGGGCTGTGTAGACGTTTACAATGTCACAAAACAATTTGACGTCTAGCGTATCAAATAGAAAAGTCTTTATTGCAAAAGTTGCCATCTGTGTAAAAAAGGGGTAAAACTGACAAAAACATTTGGAGACTACAAGAGTCACAGGAAAGTAATCTACACCTAAAAACATAAACGAAACAGAACAATACTAACAAAAGAAAAAAACCAAAACAAAATAATACCAAAGCTAGACCACCTACAAAATGCAAAAAAACCTAGACTAGACAACCCATATACAATTTAAGGCCCACAACCATGGAGATCATAGATGTGAACCGGGACACAAAATTATTAGCATCTATAGATGTCATGACTTTGAGTCACATTTTTTGTCTGATGACTTTTGTTTTGAAGACTGGAAACTGCCCATCATTCATTAAAAGAAATAAACGCTATTTTTTTGTTGTGAACGCTATTTTATGTAGATTTGTCGTAAAAAACAAAAACCATTAACGTTAATTATGGCACTTAACGCCACTTTGCGAATCGTGTACGCTGAGGTGCCATCAATATTATTCCAAGTATAAATATACAATAATTTCCATGACAACATCCACCAGGCGACGTACTTGTGGGGATTTGAAATCGTAAATACAAATTAGAGTACAAATTTTGCAATTGTAGCTAAATTTACGCTTCAATATGGTTTATCAAATACAAGTCTTTAATACACATGTGAATTGCACTTAGCGTTGTAGAAATGAGATGTCACGTTCTATACTAAAACATACAGACGTATATCGCTAATTTCTACGAACATAACATAAAAGAGCAAACACTAAATAAAAACTTTCCATATTGGCGTTGATTCTCTTTTGAATGTGAATAACACTAGTTTATGATTCTGGGCCAAAAAATATTCACGATAAAATTAGTGTTATTAACGCTAATAACGAGGGGTGGTGTAGCAATGAGAATCTTCACTGCAAAAGAAAGGTTGCTCCTAAGCTAAAGGGACATAAGTCTATACTCCAATTTTTTAACACGTCATATTTGGAATCGGCTCCCAAATTTGGCAACCAATTTGCTGACGACGAGTAAGATTTTGCAAACTTTTACATTTTTTTTCATCCCAAGAATGTGGTTCCATGGGAGATATTTGTAATTGTACAAATAACATTACTGGTTGTAATATTGAGGACTCGGTGCCATCAAGTAATGTCTATAAAGCTATGTTTACTGTTTTGGGGACATGTTCCCATGTAGATAAAACTTATTCTTTTTACTTTTTTTTTAACAAAATTCTCTGTAATACTTTTCAAATTGTTTCAATGTTCAACAACAAAATTGTTACTTTAATTTGTGACGGAGGTAGACGTGGGTGGAATTTGTCACGGTTGTAGACGACTACGAAACTCGCAACAATCGATGACGTTTACAAAATATCGACGCTTGTGGACGTCTATTTTCTTGTGACAATGTAGATGTGTAGGGTTTGTGTCATTTTGATGTCATGCTCAATTTTGATAGCGTTGACGTCACTAATTCCAAAAAATTTGCCGTATATTGCCGATTTTGTTTTTTCATCTTTTCTCACTCCAATTGCCATCAAACTATGCCCAAAGATCATTTTTTTTTTTTTTTAGAGATGTTTCATTTTAAACCATTATTGTTGTTTCATTCCAAGAATTGTGAGGTAGACGTAGTAGTGGAATAGGGAGAGTAAGAGAGGCATCTTCACGTACTTCGCTTTTTTGAAATGGCATATGTTGCACGAAACCCCATCCACGACTCTGGAGTGGTAATTTTTTTTGGTACTCAGCGTCTTGCAAAAAAGTTTTGAAAACGCGTGACCTGTGCCAAATTATCTCCCTATTCGCTCTTACTTGTTACCTTAACCAAAATTTCAACAAAAATTTGAAAATGAGTTGGAGTGACGCGGAAGTGGTTCAAAACGCGCAAGACGACAAACTATATTACATTTAAAGTTGAAAGATGATGCAAATTGTACCGTGGTATATCCATTATTTTGGTACTGAAGATTTTTGCGTTGGAGGAAAACGACAACAAAGAACCCTTAATCACATGGGCCCTGAGTGGTACTACTACTACGTATATTATAGATCAGATATCGAAAATTGTTTTAGGTTTCACAAATCGACCAATTTCAATGTAGAACCAACACCTTCATACTAAATCACTAAAAGATATTTGCGTACTATGTCATTGTACCCTTAAAGCCCCCTTTTCTTAGAAAAAAACAAAAAATATCCTTTTCTTAGCAGGCGCTTTTTTTTTTTCAAACGCCTGCTTTTACAGCCTTTGACTTTTCGAAACGAAAACTCGAAGCGCGGGAAACCCACGAAGTTGCATGGAAGGGAGCGTGACGGTCTGACGCCTGACGGGATATCTTCCGGCAAAGACTTTTGGTTTACATTTTATTCGATTCGCGTCCACTTTGTCAGAAAGTACATGGCCTTAGCTACGTGTGGAAATTTTGGTGGTAGTCCGTAAATCGTCAAAACCAATACTACGAAAAGTATCCACGTGTAGCGATTTTACACGTTCTGTGACGACGTGGGTAGTACATAACAGCGTCGGATGGAACGTTCGATTCGCGAAAGAAATCCAAATATAATCGAACGGTCAATATGTTCGCCAGGACCCTTGGAGAATCTGAATCGTATCTTTTGTGATGTTATTTAAAGAAAAAAAGTCAGATACGACACGTGTAAAATTGAAAATTTATTGAAAATACCGTTGCTTTTCGTCTGATGGAAATTTCACCCTAATCCTAGGCTCTGACAAATCCAAATCAGAAAGGACAAAACGATAGGCGACAGCGCAAAAATGATAGCGAATTCCCATACGTGGACGGCTCAGATTTTATCTTCGATATTGTTGCGGAGCAGTTAGTGCAGTTAACCGTCCAAATAAAAGCGGCTGACACGTGTTCATGCCCTAATTGCTGCCCTATTTGACGCGGCCATCGCAATGACTGTTTGGATCATCGTTCAAAAGTAGGTGAAAGTACACCCATACAATATGCCTGCTGTACGCAAAAAATACAATATACCCTTAAGACCCATATTGTATTGGCCGCAAAATGAAATAAAATAGTAACAGGGTTGAGTTGCACATGGATCGATAGAGAATTAGGGTATTTTCGCATGTAACCAAAACTTAGTCTTGTTACTTTGTTTTTTATCGAAGATTCTCCGTACAGATTTCAGAGCATTCGGATGTAAACGCAAATAACTTGTCACTTAAAAAAGTGACTTACGTAGACGTGTACGAAGAATTGTGACATATGAAGTGGTTCATAAAATGAGGCGAAACTTCCACTCGCCTTCAATTTGAGGCGTTTCTCCGCACGCTGTACAATTTTTGTGACTTCGTAATGTCCGTACGCCACATTGTCGACATGTCGAAACCCTAAAATACCTTTCGCTGTCGCACAAAATTTGCGGTTTCGTTTATCGTCTTCCCACTTGCCGACAGGTGGCCAATATTTTTCATACGCCGTATGTGTGAAGACACGTGTTTTTGAGAGAGACGGCCCCTGTACGGATCAGCGCACGCAAAACATTACGCACAAGCTGGAAACGTGCCGTGTATTTTTTTTTTTGTACTCCGCGCACAAAAATTGCAAAAAACTTCAGACACGTGCGACAGTGTATGCCTATTCGCTCACCTTATTGGACTTTATTTCAAATCGCCTCACGAGGTGATTTGATGTAAAGTTTGAACATGTGTTGAAAGGACGCGAAAGTGGGTCGAAATGCGCTAAACGACAAATTGTATCCCGCTAAACGACAAACTACTGTACAGATAAAGTTCCAGGGTAACTCAACTTGTACGGTGGTAATTTCTATTTTTTGGTACGGCTGCGGATTTTCTTGTTTTTTTCTAAGTTATGGAAGAAAACGACAGATAATAACTGTAACTTTAGCACATGCGAGAATACCCTTAAACGTCATGTCTAAATTAAAAAAAAAAACGGACAAAAAAATCATTTTTTGTGAGTTTTGAGCGACTTTTTATTTAAACCGTCAGATTCGGACGATCGGACGGTCGCTGATCAAAGTAGCGACTTAAGACGATCACATGAAAAGCCCATAACACAACTTACGATGAAGGCGCCGACAAAAGACCTACAATAGAAACGCCTACTTTTGAACTATGGTTTGGATCCCATTCGGGGTCCCACCCAAGGATATCCGTACGCTTTTTACGCGCAAATTCGTACCATTTGGACAATAGCGGTCTCTTCGTCTGACCCGAATCTTTGGCCTGGATACTCTTCATTCCTATTGGCTGGTTTCCATTAGTCCACTTTGGCGTCATAATGACGAGGTCGGTAAAAAATGAAGTTACCGTAGCTCCTATGACTTTTTTTTTGTTGACTTTGTTTTTTATCTATATATTGAGGTGTATCATTTTGATTGGAGGTTTTTTAGACTTGGCCACGTTGCGTATTTTTTCTGTTTTTGTGGAAAATGGTGCCAGCCTGTATTTGACTTTACTGCTATTTTTAGCGGTGTACCTTTTTGACTTTTTTTTTATCTGTCTCCTATTTGTTGTAGTCGCCAATCACATGTCGTTTTTGATGACTTTCGTCAGTATCTGCTCATCTTTCGTCTTTTCTGCGTCGTGCGTGTAAAACTGTACGTCACCATAAATTTTTGTTTTTTTTTCTGCCTGTCTTTGTTTGTCCTTTCCGCGTTTTGTAAGTACATGCCACGACACGCGCCACACGGCAGAACCCCTCTCACCTATTAAGGAATGACACGTCAGCATAGTTTATTCTTTAAGCTATGCATTTGTTTTGTGGTTGTAATTGATTGAAAAGTTTATTTCAAAAAGTGCGATGGAAAAGTCCATCAAGGTACAAAGGGATTCAAAGAGGGAAATAAACGCTTAATGCTAAGAAATAATGTGGTTGTCAACTGTTTTGTTTTGTTCTTTACGATTTGGTACGGTCGGCGTAAATCTTTCTAGAGTTGTGTATCGAGTAAAATTCATCGCGATAAACTTCATAATCAATATATTGAAAATAATATTATTCAATATATTGAATATCGAACGGTCCGAGAGGCGAGGGCTCAATACTGTATTAGTATTAACAATTTTTTCGCCACTTAAAACATCTTTTCTCCGTACACACTTGTCCGATTTCAATTTGAGACCGTCAATCACAAGCTGAGAATCTTACCTTTAAATCGCAACCATCAGATCCACAATCGGAAAATTGTATACGGAGAAAAGGTGTTTTAACTTTTAAGTGACGAAAAAAATTATTAACACTAATAGCGATACACGGTGTACTCTCCCTTGTGCAAAAAAGTTAAAATCGTACGATATTCGTCGGTCGGGTGTTACTGTTCTTTGCCTTAAAACGACTCTCGAGAGGATTAGGGTTTAAAGATGAGCTCGCGTGACATGACATCGGGTCTCTCTCCCTCTCTAACACTCTCCTTTGTCTCTCTATCTCCCTCCCCTGTGTCTCTCTCCCCCCTGTTCCCCTCCCCTCTCCTCTCTCTCTCCCTCCCACCAAATTGAAGCACATACTAATTTTCAAGATGATGTAAATTGTATTTTGCGGTTTTTACACTTTCCCCTTAGCACTCGATTTACAGTGGAAAGTAACCTTTACTATTCAACAAACTTTTTTTTTGTTTTGTTTTTCTCTAACTTTCTATTTGTTCGTCCTTTGCCCTTTTGTCTCCTTCTTGAAGATTGTTGACGGTCGTCACTAGTCTCGTTGTTATTTTTTATCGACTAGAAAAATAAATTATAAATAAAGATAAA
>JBBHKE010000333.1:33118-142280 GCA_037447655.1 Zygnema cylindricum | reverse complement strand
TTGAACATGAACTGCTTCTCATTCGAGAGGTTAGACGGAGGTCTGGAGGGATTCTTAGTGGACAGGTAGCTCCTCCTCAGAGGACAAGTCCCTCTGAGGGAGGACAACCTCGGGGTCAGACAACTCCGCCTACGACGCAGGCTCCCAGGACTTCACCGGGACCTAGACCGGAATCTCCTCTTCAGCGGGAAGGGGAGGAAACCACAATGCCTAACGAAGAGGGGTTGGGTGCAAATTTAGCGGGTAACGTTGCAGTCGCTACCGCTGAGCATCCTACCTTTGTCTCAGTAGCTGGATTTTCCAGTGTGGAAGTCGTGGTGCAACTACAACCATACCGGAGACTCCACATTTCCCTAGGACTGTCCACTCCTCCACCATCACCACCTGTCGCCTCCTCTCCTTCGCCATCACCACCTATAGCCACCTCTCCTTTGCCATCCATTTCTCCTACGGCTACAGTTCGTGGGTCACCAGGCCCACCTGTCCTACCGTACAAACATGATGTCCCCGCCTACTCACCGCCTCACCGATGTTCTCCTTCGTCCAGCTAAGGAACTCCACCTCCCGAGACATCTAAAAGGCGAACCAGGAGACAGACGCCTTTTCCTATATGGCCCCAGCAGTCTCCGTCTCTGTCTCCGCCATCGTCAATTCCACAAAAGCCTTTGAATAGACCTCGGCTCCATATCCCATCAGTGGAGGCAGTTCTAAGGGAGGAACAATACGTTTCTAGATCTAGAGGAGCCAAGAATCCAACTCCTCCTTTAACAGCAAGATCATCCTCAGTGGGGGGGGGGGGATCACAGAAGTTAGACCTGCCCGTCCTAGGGGAGGAGAAGGCGGTTCGGATCTAGAAGGTGTAGATCCAGGAGCAAATTCGCCGGCTCAGTTTGACAGATCCACCAAACCGCCCTTACCTCAATTCACTAATCTCGTAGAGGAAGAGAAAGAGATGGGGTACATCGGGATATTTACAGGGGATAGTTCTGGAATAGCTTTTTCTGATTTCAAACTATTGTGAAAGTTTTTCACCCAATCAAAGATCAATCAGTACAGAGGAGGGGCAATTCCAGATGACTTCAAAACTACCCTTTTCCTGATGATGGCTAACTATCTCTCTCGTGGAGCCCTAGCAGACTATAAAGAGCGACAACCACTCTTGATGGTGCCTATCATCAAGATTTTGCACCTGGTTAGGGATGTGGCTTTTTTGCAAGCAAATGCAGACTTGTCTGCAGCTGCGGCCGCCCCCGTCACCTCGATCATCACCAACGACATGAAATTACAAGAATAGGGGCAAATCTTATATGAACCATCTACAAGCAATACAAGCCGCCCAAGCTGCCACCAGAGTGGTTGCCAACCCCACACCATGCACTACTCTTTTTAACATCTGGAGACTCCTCTGCACGGAGAGGAATGAATGTGCTATCAAAGAGTTTACCGAATTCCGGTGTCTAAAAAGTCAGACACTACAGACTCCTTTTAACAGACTGTCCAGTCTTTCTCAAAAGACAAAACTTTCAACCATCGATCTTCTGCCTTTGGCCACCAAATATTTCATCGCAGTCTGGAATTCCATATGTTGATATTTGAGTATTTTCTAGGTCTATTATGATAGAAAAAGAGTAAAGGCATCCTACCTCTAACTCCCTTCTCTAAGCCCCCACACTTGTCGTAGTCATTGAAGGCTGGATTGGGAGCTAGAGCCATGGCTGCCTAAGCACACTAGAGAAGACAGGGGTTGAGTTAGGTAGATGTACCAAAAGGTAATTGACGGACCCAGGAATTGATCCAGGCACCTGTCGTCCGTCAAGTCACTCGTAGCCGGTAGCTTTGTCCGTTTAGTCTAGGATTAGTGCTAAAGTACATTAGGTTTGATATGTACATAAACATGTACACGTAGGTTTTCCCATTTATCTAGATTATGGTCCATAGGACATAGAAACAGTTGTACTATTAATACCGAACGAAACAAAAAGTACGAACATTTGTTTCGACAGTCCGTATTAAATATCGATATCAATCGGACGACCGTGGTTAGCGCCGGTCTCGCGGAATGGACAATTTAGCGGTTTGTGGACTCCGCCACTTCGGATGACAAGTGGCAACATCATACGGGTTTACGGAATCTCCGGAACGGAAGAGAACAAATCCGAATGTGACAAATGTCACATAATGGCCACGTCGTACCCTGTCCGTACAGAAAGTACATCAGCACCTGTACTTTATGTACGGTACAGTCCTGTGATTGGTCAGTACCTCAGTACTAGAGGGTTTAGAGGGGGGTTTAGGACTTAGAATATTTTGGATAGGTAACCGCCTCTCTCAGAGAGCATCTTCTATAAATGGCAAACTTTGGCCAGCCATAACTATCAATTCAGTTAACCAAATTCAGTGATTTTTTTTGCTACGGACTCAGGGGAATCAAGGCTACACATGGGTGTAGTTGGTCAGAGTTTTTGCCAGCTTGGGTCGCTGCATTTATAAGGGAAACTCAAAGTGGGTGAATGTGTCTAAATCTCATATTCTAACTTTGCATTCTGTGGTGGAACTAAGCACACAGAAAGTCTTATTTCACAAGGGTGAAGCTGTAATAGGGTCCTCATTGTCAAGGGGTCAATCATTTGGGATTATATTAACTTGGAGTCGACACTATCTAGATTAGCTTCTTTTGGATATGCCTACTTTGAGCGCCAATGTAGGTCTCAGAGTTTTTGGTTATGGGCCCACCATCTAGGGTGCCAATGCTTTAGGGAACATACTTCACTTATTGGGAGTTTACGATGGAGTGGTAGCTTTTCGAGAAGCACTTATGGGGAATTGTTTGAACAAGTGAGGTGTCCGCCACCGGGCTTTGGAGGATCTCACTATGGAGAATCATCTGGGGCTGCCGAGAGAATCAACCGGAGTTCAGATGTAACAGAAGGTGAAGGGAAAAACCTTGGCCTGGATGGGGAAATAGGGGAGAAGGGTAAAAAGACACCTATGGTGAGGGGAGCTAGGCTCTCAGCTCTGGTACCACTTGTAGGGATTAAAATTGAAAAAAATGACAGAAAAATATGGGAATATAAAAACACTATAACAAAACATCTCATACTTAGATATGTGTCTTAGTCCATAGCTTTCACTCTTCTAAGTCTAGCCAAGTCTTCGGAAATCTGGGAAACACTAATAAAGATTTATAAGAGTAAGACTATACAGTGGCAGCAATTAGTAAAACAAGAAATAGAGGCCTATGTTTATAAAGGCGTAACATGATAAAGTTTTGCAATGATATTGCTGCGTTATATGTTGAGCTTGCTAGTGCGGGATATGTAAAATCTGAGTGGAGAAAGATTAATACACTAATCATGAAGCTCCCAGATGAGTACGAAGACATCATTTACAGTATGCAGGAAATGGATGGCTCATCATGGACTTGGAGCATGACCATGGGGATAATTCTAGTGAGGGAAAGCACTTTGGAGCTTTGCACGGGAAGTGAGAGGGTGACTGCATTTACAGCTGGTGGTGACTCGCGGAAGCGTGATGGGAGGAAAGGCGGTGACGAGCGGAAGCGTGATGAGAGGAAGAAAGACAAATATAAACATTATCGGAACTTTGGTGGAAAGAAACGGAGAGGAAAAAGAAGGGGAGCTTTGGAAAAGGGATTTGCTTCTTTTGTAGGAAACCGGGTCATTATATGGAGGAATGCCCTTGTTTGGAAAAACTTAGAAGTTGGAATGTGAATGAGGAGGAAGAAAGGGAAGATGAGAGAGAGGATGCAGATATTTTTGAGCTTCTTCACATCGGTAGAATGGAGAAGAGAGAAAAGTACACAGAAATTCCACGAAGGCAACAGTGTGCTTTTGGAGGTATAAGGGAAATAGAGAGAGAGGAGGTACTTGAGGATGTCGAGGAGTGTAGAGTGGATGACTTAGAAATGAGAAAGTCAGATCTAGGATCCATAGGTGAAAATGGGAAAGATAAAATCAATATGGATAATTTTATAGATACTTTGAAAACAGAAAACTGGTCAGAAAAAGAGACTTCAACGGATTCCAAGGAAAAGGGAGAAGGGAAACTCGAACGGGTTTTAAAAGATAGGGGAGAAGAGGAATATTTAATGAAAGGTTTAGGGGAGGAGAAATACTTATTAGGGATAAATTTAGAAAGAGAGAGTGGAAAGAAATCCATAGGAGAGAGTGAGGAAAGTTCATTTTTTTGGGGTAATGTCACTAAAAGGAGTGATGGCATTTATGAAGGTGTGCTTGTAAAAGGGTTAGCATCTGGGTGTGTGTTTCAGATTGGAAATGGGGCTGGCTGTTTGATTTGCAAGAGGGAAATTGGATTTAGAGTGGATGGAAAGGAGATGAGGTGGATAAAATCTTGGCTCGGATTTATGAATAGTGGGATGCTAAATAAAATGTGTGGTGCAATTATTTTTTTTGTTCATCTAATACACTGTTGTAAATACGAGAATAATTTTTTTAAGTTTATGAAAGGTAAAGGAAAAAGAAAAAATAAAAAATAATAAAAGGGGAAGGGAAGGGATGTTAGTTCATTTGTTTGTGGGAGTTGAAAGGAAAATAGACTAGAAAATAAGGGGAGTGTTGATATTTGAGTATTTTCTAGGTCTATTAGGATAAAAAAAGAGCAAAGACAGCCTGCCTCTAACTCCCTTCTCCAAGCCCCCACACTTGTCGTAGTCACTGAAGGTTGGATTAGGAGCTAGAGCCATGGCTGCCTAGATTACTAGAGAAGACAGGGGTTGAGTTAGGTAGATGTACCAAAAGGTAATTGACGGACCCAGGAATTGATCCAGGCACCTGTCGTCCGTCAAGTCACTCGTAGCCGGTAGCTTTGTCCGTTTAGTCTAGGATTAGTGCTAAAGTACATTAGGTTTGATATGTACATAAACATGTACACGTAGGTTTTCCCATTTAACTAGATTATAGTCCATAGGACATAAAAACAGTTGTACTATTAGTACCGGACAAAACAAATAGTACGGACATTCGACATTCGACATTCGACAGTCTGTATTAAATACCGATATCAATCAGAGGACCGTGGTTAGCGCCGGTCTCGCGGAAAGGACAATTTGGCGGTTTGTGGACTCCGCCACTCCGAATGACACGTGGCAACATCATACGGGTTTACTGAATCTCTGGAACGAAAGACAACAAATCCGAATGTGACAAATGTCACATAATGGCCACGTCGTACCCTGTCCGTACAAAAAGTACAACGGCACCTGTACTTTATGAACACTACAGTCCTGTGATTGGTTAGTACCTCAGTACTAGAGGGTTTAGAGAGGGGATTAGGACTTAGAATATTTTGGATAGGTAGCCGCCTCTCCTAGAGAGCATCTTGTATAAATGGCAAACTTTGGCCAGCCATAACTATCAATTCAGTTAACCAAATTCAGTGACTCTATTTCCTGCACACTCAAGGGAGTCAAGGCTACACAAGGGTGTAGTCGGTCAAAGTTTTTGCCTGTGTGGGTGGCTGCATTTTTAAGGAAAACTCAAAGTGGGTGAATGTGTCCAAATCTCATATTCTAACTTTGCATTCAGTGGTGGAACTGAGCACACAAAAAGTCAAATTTCACAAGGGTGAAATTGTAATAGGGTTCTGATTGTCAAGGGGTCAATCATTTGGGTTTATATAAACTTGGAGTCGGCACCATCTAGATTAGCTTCTTTTCTATCTGCCTACTCTGAGCGCCAATGGACGTCTCAGAGTTTCAACTTCGGGCCCACGGGGCATACTGCACTCGACAATTGGATTGCAAGCCAGACCATCTAGGATATCAATCCGTTTGCTAAGGAAATTTCGTTGTTCGCTATGAAAATCTACGACCACTTTGTTCATAGTGAAGCCAAGGAAAAGGCAGTCACCGGCTAAGCCTGGGAAATTTTGCAAGATTTTCCGAAGAATTGTCTTCGGACAACGGTGAGACAATAGAACTTCAAGCTTTGCGAAAGCTTATGGGGAAGCAGGGGATTGATAGCGGATCACAACCAGCCATGGTGGTCAACGACCGAGTCCACCTGTACAATTGTCTGAACTGTCCGTAAACCGGTCATGGGTTTATGTGCTGCCCACGGAAAATCAACCCCGAACTTGCCCTAAAGCAGAAGGAATGGGAAAAAAAGTGAGCTGAAAGAACTAAGAAACAAATGGAACGCAAGCAAGGAGGAGGATCGGAAGACAAAACGCTGGTAGCCAAGGACAAATACCGCCCAACTCCCCGGTGAGAAACTACCAAAATGTCACAAGCTTAGTTTCGACAGATTAAACTCCCAAAATTCGATGATGCGCAGATCTCAAATGAGTTACTGAGCAAATACACCACCAAGGGCTCTAAGTATCAGGCTTGCGCTTTCATGGGAGAGAAGGAGGGGCAATGTTTCATGAAAAATGGAGTTCAAAAAGAGATGATGCAATCTGCTATGTTTTGTTGTCCATAGCCTATTTCAGCTATGGATTACTCACAAAAACACCCACAGACTACCTCAAAAACAACTGTGTTTTAGACAACACAGATTACTCCACAATAAACAAAATCACTTCAAACTGTACCAATGTGGAGTGTACCATATACACTGTTAACTCACAAAGTTAGAGCCAAATCTACCAAGGCATATAGAAGATATAAGCTCCAGAGTTTCCCAAAAATAGGTAATAGCTTCACAAACTAACCACTTAGACTGTTCACTGAATCTTACAAAGATACTGGATTATAATGAAACTTCACACACATATAGCTTCTATATCATAAAATACCTCCACAGAGTTTCAAATGAAAGAATCAAACAGAGTGATCACACCAACAGGTCAAAGATGCAGAAAACAACCTGCCATTGCTTTGATAAACTTGATTGCGATACTCAAAATATTATAAGTCCTACAAGTTAGTTCACTACTCAATGTACGTAGGCATACTAGCCATACGGTATCTACCATCTACCTAAACTATTGTAAGTATACCTGAATAGTTCGAGGTATGTCAGAACGAACAAATCTACATAAATAATTAATTAGCAAAGAGACAAACCTATGTTGTACATAATAATTACACCGACATCTCCACAATCTTCGTACGTCAAAAACCAAGCTACCACTAAGTTAATATCATTACTCACAATCTATACTAGTCATATTATCTGAAGCTGCGTCAGCTGCTTTGTCCGTGTGGATCGTATGAAGGTAACCGCAGCTCCGTTGACTCGTCTGCGTCGCAGCTGCTCCGTACCGGCGGCGCATATTCATCCAAAATAACCGCAGTTGCGTTGTCCTGTTTGCGTCGCCACTGTGTATACTGCTATGTTGCCATGCTGCACAATTTTGACAATGTAGCTCTAGAAGCTGCTCCTTTCACCGTTAACTTCCTCCCCATAGCCTTATATACTGAGAACTAAAGCTTTCAATTTCAACAATTCTCCCCTAAAGCTTTTCACTCAGTAGTCCATGCAGATATTTCTACCCTAATAGAAATACAAACAAAATGAAGAATGTAGAATATTTAGAGATTAAAAATTATCTATTAACCTCCACTACTAATGATTCAAAAATATTAGCCAAAACAATATATCACCACTGTTTTGCTGACGTCGCCACGTCCTATTTGTCTTGCTGAAAACCAGCACCTTGCAGAATTTGTCCTGTAACAGCTCCCCGTAAGTCATAAATGTGAAATTGTCACTTTCAATAACGTTATAACACCACTTCTTCCAATGCGTTGCTTCATTCATTGCTACGTTGCGAAGCGAACTGCTTCCGCTAATTCTCCACTACTTCCGCCACCTCCTTCATTTTTCAAAAATAAATAAATAACACTTTTTGTTTCTTTTCAACTAACTCAACAAGAAATAACATTAAATCTAAAATCCTACCAAAAATATTGAATGTCAGAAGGAGCTAAGACATGCCTGTAATATAATTTTTTTTCAAAATTAAGATTTCTCTAAATTCATGTTCTCCAAAAAATCATTTCTCCCGCTCTCTTCTCTTAATCACTTTTCGAGCATACTTTCTTCTGCCCTTGATCCGTTGAATATTGTATCTTCTCTTTGTTTTCTTCATTATCTTTTGTCTTTTCTGAAAATTTTCATTTCTGTCACAGTTTTCTACTATTTTAATGTCAAAAATATTAAGTTTATGTTTTACCTCTATGTTTTTCTTTGTAGATTAACTATTCCCATTAACTTCATTCATCTGAGAAATTTTAATTTTGATTCTTCTTCTTTTCAACAACACTCTTTTCCTCCTATTTTCTTTTCCTATATTTCTAACGTTTGCATTTCTATTACCTTTTTCACTCCCACAAACTTCTTTTCTCGATCCAATTTTCTGAACAGTTATTCTTTGTTCTTCTCCTAGTTCACCAATTTCCACATCCACCTTATTTCTAGTTTCTGCTTCTAAGTGTCCATCTCTTCTTTCAACTCCTCTTGCTTCAGTTAACAAACTTTCTTGTAGGCAATTTCACTTACCGATTTGTCATCTGATAAGGTCACAAAAATCGTGTCTTTCTCTCTTTCGTCATTTATCTTTACTTCAATAAACTCTTCCTCCTATAACTCTTTTGTACTCACCAATCTATCGTCGGGAAAAAGGACCACCAAATCCTTTTCTGTCACCTCCTTCTCCTCATTCCGAACAACATAGAAAGTCGGTAGGTAAATAAATTTGTCAACACACTGTGTATGCCTTTTGTCATCGGTTGAGTCTGTTCTCTCACCCACGAAAGAACTTGACTCTCTTCTTGTTGATGGTCAAAATAGGTTGTTGTCCCATCCATCTCTGAAATTCCCTGTAACATATGCACTTTTATATGACAGACATACCTTAAAGGTATGTCCCAAATCTTACAATAAAAACAATTCTTTTGCCGATCTCCGAACTCGCTATTCTTTTTAATTTTCTGAAACTGAGACTTAGATTCTTTTATATTCCTCTTACTTGAAAAAACCTTTCTATTAGCCTCTTCATCTAGAACAACACGTCTTGCTACAGTGAAGCTCCAATCCCTTGTATCAATTAAATTCAATCGATTTAAAGTACTATTATATTCTTTAGGTAGACTTCTCATTAATAATATTGCTTGTTGGGCATCTGTAAAGTTTCCTCTTTCCAAATCATTTTTTGCAAATAATACTTGTGAGTCAATACAGTGTTTTTCCATACTTCCTCCTACATATTTGAATTCAACTATTTCGGTAACATTGCTAAGCCAATGATATAAAGAAGTCTTTGCATACATACATTCTAAGCACTTCCATAATTCAGATGCCTTTTTAAAACTTAAGTATGACATTACAAAATCCATAGTTAAGGAGTTCTTTATACCCTTTAGACACTCATGAGTTTTTGGCCTCTTCTTCTCTCAAGACGAGACTTTGGCATTTTCTGAGGAGGATGACACAAATCTATTTGCTATGGCGGCGAAAATGGAGGGCTCGAAGGAAACTGGATCGATAATGGATACAGGAGTGTCAGCCCACATGTGCTGGAACAAAACTATCTTCAAAAATCTGAAAACAACGCCGGAGAAAAATATTTATTATGTGTTGTCCATAGCCTATTTCAGCCATGGATTACCCTCGGAAGCACCACAGACTACCCCTCAAACAGCTATGTTTCAGACAACACAAATTACTCCACAAAAAAAAGAAATACCCTCAAACTGCACCAATATGCAGTATATTATAGAAACTGTAAGCTCCGAAAGTTACAGCCAAATACACCAAGGAATCTAGAAGATATAAGCTCTAGAGTTTCACAAAAAACAGTTGACAACTTCATAAAGTGACCACTTAGACCTCACACAGAATATTACAGAGATAACAGAATAGAATGATACAGCACACACATATATATTCTATATCATAGAATAACTTCACAAAGTTTCACATGAAAGAACCAAATAGGGTGATCACACCAACAGGTCAAAGATGCAGAAAACAGTTTGCCATTACTTTGATTAAACTTGACTGTGATACTCAAAATATTCTAAGTCCTACAAGTTATACTCAGAGAGTTCACTACTGAATGTACGGAGGCATACCAGCCGTACGGTATCGACCATCTACCTAAACTATTGTAAGTATACCCGAATAGTTCGAGTTATGTCAGATTGAACAAATCTACACTAATAATTAACTAGGAAAGAGACAAACCTATGTTGTACATAATATTTACAACGACATCTCCACAATCTTCATACGTCAAAAACCAAGCTACCACTAAGTAAATATCATTACTCACAATCTATACTACTAATATTATTCGAAGCTGCGTCAGCTGCTTTGTCCGTGAGGATCGTATGAAGGTAACCGCAGCTCCGTTGACTCGTCTGCGTCGCAGCTGCTCCGTACCGGCGGCGCATATTCATCCAAAATAACCGCAGGTGCGTTGTCCTGTTTGCGTCCCAACTCCGCAGTATCGGTGGTGCGTGTTTCAACATTTCGTTTATTCAACATCGGATTGCTTCGCGATTCGCCGTCCATTTTTCAATGCTTGTACCCGCCACTCAATGAGTCTTTTACATCTCTTATATTATATCCGTTCGTTCGTTCCCCCAATCCATGAATCCATGTGAACCTCCACATTAAATTCCATAGCGCACGAATTGTCGCATACGCACAAAACAAACTTTTCAAAACAACATGTTTACATGAGTAGGAGACACTGCCGTGAATCCTTTTCCCCTCCAACTCCTTTACCCTTGGGGACGTCGAACCATGGAAAAACCAGAAAAAATGCCAAAAGCAAGACTCACGCCGGAGAAGATCATCCAACAACAAAGCCAGCAACTGGCCGTGATGGCTGAAGAATTGGCAGATATGCGTTTAGGATCTGCCTCCCGGACTCTTGCACTGACGCCCGCTCAAAAACCCCAACGACAAAAACAGGAGTTGCTACAGAAGCTAGGGGAGCTTGAACAAGAATCCACGGCGGATGGAGATGATGACGATGTTATGGGGTGGGATATGGAACCACCTAACGCTCACCATTGTACCTTTCAGGAGCATGGAAGATGGGCGTGGGAGACAATCGTAAAGAGCTTTGCAACACCACATAGGAACACCGGAAAGACCCGTAGAAACTGGCTCAAGGGGACCATAACAGAAAAGTCACGGGCCAATTGACATTCACTCCCAGGGCAATGATTCTAAACAACGACATCGGTCTCAAAATCAAATCCACCAATCCCCCTCCCCCTGCCATGAAGAAATTACCTCCCAGATTCGAAAATTACAAAACAAATAAACAAAAGGAGATGGAAAAACAGGCAAAAGTGGAGAAAAAACGTAACAATCAAGATTGGTTTGAACGGTATATGTTGGAACGCCCAGAGGATAAAACACCAAGAACGCCTCCCGCACCGGAATCAGACGATGAAAGTGAGGAAGCACGGGGGGGGGGGCAAGAGAAACCAAAGGAACCAAGTTCCCCCATTTTTTTGCCAAAAACTCAACCTCCTTCTTCCAAACCAGCAGTTATGCTAGTAAAGCACCTCATGCCCTACGCCCTCACCTATGTGAAAACATTAGCCTCGTTCCATAACTTGCCTGAAGAAACCCTTATTTAGGCACTATAAGAGGAAATTCACTCGAGAAAGAGGCAAAGAGACCTGGCAGACCAACCCAGGTCAGTCTTTTTGTCCGATGACACCAAGACCCCTATGATGGATAGGGATTAAGAGTCATTATCTGTGGCGCTTATCCTCAACCGGACAAGGAATTTCAAAAGTAATGGGTACGGAGGTTATCAGGGTGTAGTGGTCGACACCGGAGCACTACCTAATTTGGTAACTACTTCGGCTTTGCAAAAAATGCCCGAGGAACACCGGCCGGAAAAAATCCCTAGTAACATATGCCTGAGCACGGTTAGCAGTGCAAACCAGTCGGTCCACGGAATTATCAAGGCTATGTTGATTGAATTCTCCGATGACGCGCGTTAGAGAGTCCAAATCGACTTCCTTTCTTGGTGGTAGAAGGTTAGCAGTTTGAAATTCTGCTGGGGATGACCACCTAGACCAGGTTGAATATGGATTTAAGTGTGTTGAAAGAGCAATTTATAGTCCGGGACCCTGAAGATCTGGAAGGGGCCCAAGTGGTTGTACCCATGGATTTATGGAATCGGGGAAAAACCAATGTTCTCGTTTTCGGATGCTATCCTGTTTATGCCACCCACACACCAACAGAACAGCTCGCCAGCGCCCCAGACATCTCGGAGGAGATATAGCAATTCCCTATTTCCAAGCGGTTGGAAAAAGGATACCCGGAAAGATTATCACAAGTATCAACACTTCACTGGGAAGTGGATCAATCTTTCTCAATTGTTTTTACCAAAGATAGCACTTCCAAGCCTCGGTCAGAATCTTTTGAGGTTAACCAGAAAGACAAACATTGAATCAACAGGTGGTGTCATCATCAATTCTTGATTTCGGACTCCGGATACTATCACTTTTCTCTGGAATCAACTCTTACCTAGAAGCTGTCTTGAAGGCAGAATATAAGGTAAAGTCTTATGTAGCTATGGAAATCTCACCACGCCTGAGCTGTCAGTGAGTACCGACTACAACAGCTTTCACCAACTGTACGCATAGCAACTTCCCGTATTCAGAGTCTGTAAAGCTCACGAAAGTCTGCCCCAAAATGTTGACAACATCCTGACACCACATTTGGCCATGCTAAAGAGAGTAGATATGGTAGTATCAGGATGGCCATGTCAGGAATACTCTCTAGCAGGGAAAAGTGAGGGACATCAAGACATCGCGAAGTCGAACTTTCTTTCAAATGATCAAATTAATTTCCTGGCCACAGCAGCTCCAAGATACGCCAGTGGGGTACTTTTGGTGAATGTCCACCAGGAGGAAGATAAAAGAAAACAGGTCGCCAGCAGCAGGACTCAAGTTACGCAGGTTCTAGGGGCTCCACTTGTTTTCGATGCAGCACAAATGGGATCAAAAGCTCACTGAATAAGGGCATGCTAGACAAATCTAATCCCATTTTCCATCCTCCACCAACTCTTACAGAACCACAAAACAGGTCCCCAGATCACTCTGCAAGAGATTCTCGGACCAGGGCGGATGTCCACTTCAGTGACAAAGGTTGATCGTCTCCCATTCTTCCGGTGCAACAAACCAAAGGCCCCACGGCGAGCAGTGCCAACTTTAGTTTCCTTTCCCAACAGCCATGCACATCGAAAGGGAGCAGCACGAATGATATTCGACAGCAATACTGGGACTTGGACAGCCGCGACGATCGAGGAACGAGAACAAGCAATGGGATTCCAACCTGCAACAACGGATGCACCAGGTATTTCAAACCTTCAAAGGTGCAGCCTACTAAGAAAAAGCATGGATCTGAATGCGGTCACATGGATGGTAAAACATTCTCTTACCTTTTCTAGTCCGCAATCCCCTCAGTTAAGGGCTATTTACCTTCAAGCTCCAAAGTTATTAGCAATTCATGCCATTGTGCAGCATGAGGGGGGGAGAGAGAATAGGAGAAAACTTCACAAATTCCATCCGGTGGGGGGGAGCGGAGGCTCGGAAAGTGACTGCTTAGCGGAAGTTGTGAGTAGTTGTGTCTTAACCAGAGAGGGAGACATAGACCCACAAGTAGGACCAGAATTTGATATCACCAGGTGGGGGCGACCACCGGAAGCATGGGCAGCAATAGAGCCAGGGAAAATGGATTGGACCTTGGGGGAGCAGCTGGACCCTCAACAAAAGGCCCAGCTATCAGAACTACTGGCAAGGAACCAACAGGTGTTCTCTTGGTCAGAAATAGATGTTGGCATCTACAAAGGAACACATTTCCGAATTGATTTAATCGACGAGACGACAACTGTTTGGCAGAAACAATATCCTCTCACCTTCAAAGAAAAGGAGTTCATCTCAGCTAAAGTCCGAACCTTGGTGGACGCCGGATTGGTTCAACAAAGTACCGGACTCCATGGGTTCGCTTCCCCAACAGTTCTTCCTCTCAAGAAGGACTCCACCGGGAAGACAATATATTTTCGGATTTGTGGGGACTATCGTATGCTAAACACTACCACCATTCCAAATCCGTATCCGTTGTCGACTCTGGAAGAGATTTTCGACTCTCTTGCTGGGCCACCATTTACTCCACCTTAGACATGAAGAACGGGTTTCATGGAACCAAAGCACCGGGAGAGAACGCCATTTTAGGCTAGGTCTAGACTATATGAATGGCTTTACATGCCCTTTGGACTGAAAAATGCACCGGCCAGATTCCAACGGGCGATGGACGAAGCCCTCCAGGGAATCGATTGCGCTCGGTGTTACATTGATGATGTCATCATCTTCAACAAGACCTTTGAGGAACACTTGGAGCATGTCCACATTTTCCTCCGAGCCCTTCACGCAGCAGGTTTCAAATGTCACCCGGGTTAAGTTGTTTTTGGCGTGCAGAAAATAATCTACCTCGGACATGAGGTCACACTTAGGACCATGGGCCCCCATATGGTCTAGGTGGCAGTGATCCCCTTGACTTTCTTCCTCCACCGCAAGACATCTCTTCCATTCGCACCTTTCTTGGCCTGGCCAACTACTATCGATGGTTTATCCCCGAGTTTAGTAGTCATGCCCAGCCTCTGAATCACTTACTGCGGAATAACCAAGAATGGCAGTGGGTCGAAGAGCAAAAGATCGCTTTTCAGTTCTTAAAGGACGCTCTGAAACACTACCCCTTGCTCCGGATGCTGGACCACCACAAACCTTTCCTTCTTTACACTGATTGGAGCACGTTTGGGTTGGGAGCAGTGTTCGCTCAAATAGATGACGCTGGGGCTGAGTATGTGGTGGCATAGGCTAGCAGGAGCAATAACCGAGCGGAAAGGAATTATAGCAGTTATCATGGAGAGCTCTTCACAGCTGTTTAGGTAAGTCAGCATTTTTGACCTTATTTATATGGGGTTTGTGGATTTGAGGCAGCTGGTGCCCCTGAAGAAGAAGAAGAAGAAGTAGCAGCAGCAGTTGCCATTATCACAGTAAAAGTACAAAGAGGAAACTCTCACCAATACCCACAAATGACCAACTTCACAATGAAGCTCCAAGCAAATCAGACACACACTAGGTCTGCAAATTTGCCACAATGAAGAAAATACACCAAAGAAAACACATGCAGAATTTCACACAATTCTACCAAAAGATCACAATGATCTTATAATTTTAAAACCCAAAAGCTGCTTTGCAGTTTTTCATACAAAGAAAATCCTAACTTCCAGAATATTCTAAGTCCTACATATACAAAGTGAGCCTACAGCTGATCTAAACCGTACCACAATTACCGTGGTCCACCGGTACACTAAATCTTTACCAAACCAAACCTTCGCCGTCTGCCGTACAAACTATTTACATTAATCTTTAACTCTAGCCGCCGCTAAAGTGTGTAGCAAAAGTTTTTTCACCGAAATGACGGCGCACTTCAATATTTCACTTTCAAAAATGACGGCGAACTCCGACCGCCGTCTACGCATTCGTTCCCACTAAAGATGAACCTCCACGTGTAAATCGAGTCACCAAATGACTGCCTACTTCGTCGTCCAGATCAACCAACCTTGACTACCCCCACATACCGACACGTGTGCCTGAGGTGTACCAAGTATGTGTACTCCCTTTGGAGTTACATAAACACTAAATCCTGCCTACGACAGTTTAGCTTTCATACGAACTGCTATGGTTGCGGTGCTCTACCAGCGCAGCAGTAATGTTTAGAGCAGCGCAGTTGTTTACTCAAGCAGCTATGACTGTGGTGTTCTGCCAGCGCAGCTGCGACATTAGAGCAGCACAGCATGGCAGCATAGCAACGAAGTATAGAGATGATTAAAGGTTTCCAGCTGCGATGTCAGACTTAGCGCAGCATGGCAGTATAGCAACGAGATATAGAGAGGACTGAAGGTTTCTAAAACAACAGGGTCTGTTTCACTCTCATTACAGACCATCAACCTCTCAAATAGATCATGGAAAACAGTAAGTAGACCAGCAAACTCGCCCAATGGGTTCTGATCTTGCAAATATACGACTTCAGTATTATCCAACAGGTAGGGGAAATCCACGAGAATGCCGATGGACTTAGCCAAAATCCGGATCCCTCCATTTGGATTCCACCGGAGCACGGCACGAAGAGGATCTAGAGATCAGTCTGGGACTTATTGGAGCCTCTTCCGCTTTAAACTAGCTTCCTTGATTTGGGGGGGTACTGTCCACTTTTGCGGCGGACGTGGACGGACAGGCACCGATAGGAGCCGGACGGAAAGATATCTAGAATGATCCCGATTCTTTACAATCCATCCAGTAGGGATCTCCTCTTTCCCACTTGGCTGGAGTTCAATTGCCCCGTGTGGAAACCTTGATGGCAGCGTATGACTGGGACCGAGGTATTCTCCTCCGGAAAAAGACTGACAAAACGAGGAAAGTGGTTCCTCCTTCTGCAAATCGGGAAACTGTGATCACCTGTCTCCATCAGCAATGCAGCACTTTGGGTAGAAAAGGACCACTTTTATAGTCACAGGATCTTATTGGTGGCACGGGTTGCGGACCAAAGTCAATCGAATTGTGCAAACCTGCTCTCCCTGCGATCGGGTTAAAGCGGCTTTTGACAAAAATGGAGAGACCGAGCTTCATTCTCTTCCCATCGGGGGAATGTTTTATAGATGGTCTTTGGATCTTTTGGGGCCTCTTCCGACCAGCAGATGGGGGAATTGCTTTGTGTTGGTCATGATCGAACATTTATCTAAATAGATAGAGTTGGCAGTTTTGCACGGAAGGAGTCCAAAGCTATTGCATATGTCTTCTTTCACAAAGTGTTGTCACTATTTAGAGCGCCTGCAAAGGTTGTGAAAGATCAAGGATCTGAATTTGCCGGATAATTCTTAACCTTTTTTGAGAAATGTCCCATTGACCATCGACTTACCGGTTGCGACCACCCCCAAGCCGACGATTTGGCCGAAAGGTGCGTACAAACAGTGAAGCGGTAACTACGGAAATATGCAGTTGAAGAAGATTTGGGGGAGTGGGACAGGCAGGTGCCGTGGATCGCCATGGGATAAAGGTTCAGCCGACAAGCCTCTCTCCATTTCTATAGCCTTTACTTCATTTTATTTGGACGACATCCCATCCATCGCCGCTGCTTCAGCCCAAGCAGTGCTCCTCCTGGAAATGGATAATAATGGAACAATCAAGAAACTGAACGCTGATAGAGCCAAAGTGTTCCACCGAGAGATGCCCCTCGCCATAGGGAATTTATAGGCAACGCAGCACCGAGATCAGTTATGGTATTCTCAACGCAAGAGCGGGAACTATGTACCTCGACAACGTCGATTCATGCCGAGAATACTTTGTGTATTTGGATGCAGAAAAAAGGACATGTTGGATATTTCTGTCTGGCGAGTGATTTTAAAAGTGGTGGAGGTTTCCAATAAAGGGGTCCTTACCTTGGAAGGAAATGATGGCCGGAGAATCAAGGAGAATCAGATCAATGTGGCCCCTTGTCACCTTTGAGGTTTGGAAGACGAACCCACTTTCCATCTAACTTACTTTGCTGACCCTCCTTCTTGCTCCTCGGATTGCACGCCGTCATCCTCACCGGGCCCTATCTTGGTCTGTGACAGATGGTGCCAATGTTAGCATGCAGCATTTATCCCTTCCTCTTGGGAACCACACACCCAACCTCAAGGTCCTTGGTTCTGTGGGAACTGTGAATTGGGCTAGTGAAAACATATCTTACTCAAGGTGGACAAAGAGGGGGGGAAATTGGGATATCAACCCTAGAGGGGGGTTTAGGGTATCTTTTCCACCTCCCCACGCTTTCATTCCCTATGCGGGCTCCATTGCCTCTTTTGTTTTGCATGCATTTCCCCAGGGGATCTAGTGGCACAAATGGGGATGGTCACTATCATAGGAAGCACGGGCATCAGGGGGGCATTTGCAGGAAAGGTGGGTTTTGGGCCTCACCATATATTTCCCAAGCACGCTCGACAGCTGTCAAGCTCGTGTGCATTCTCTGCACATTTCTACAACCTCAATTTCCGGGGCCTTAATCCATTCTGTGCGGACCCCAGCGTAGGGGAGGACAACCAACTGTATCAAATCTTTTTATTCTCACCTAGGAGCACAACGCAATTTAGTTCACTTCAAACGGAGGTCGAACGGCCGAGTTAGTCCGTTGCGACGGTGGCGGCTCCATGGCATGGCATCTGTTCTATGTAGCACTAGCCGAGGGGTAAATTGTGGAAAGACACGTAACCTTTAGGATTTTCTTGTAGATCTTGCTGTTAGCCATCAGTAGGATGTTAGTTCAGGCCCAACAGACGGGTAGAGCATTTATTACTTTGGGTCAAAGTTTGGCAATTTCACTTCAATTCAAGACTTTGTTGCCAATTAGTGTACCATAGGAGGACCTTTTGCTGCAAATCCAGTCGGAGCCGGTCACCTAACTTTTTGCCCTAAGTGTACTACATACTGTTTTGTCTTATGATAGTACGATAACAATTGCTGGCCGCTGATTGGCTTTTGGCATTGCTTTGACTTTGGCCCCTGCAGTAAGACAAACTGTGATGAATAAGGCACTTGGGGCTGAAGGAGACAGGTTGCTTTTCAGTACTGTCTCTTGGTAAAAACCTTAGAAATTCCAATAAATCTTCTTTTGGAGAACCTTTGTTTGTTATGTGATTGTGATACTATTGCCATTTTGGTTTACCTTTGTCCTTTGTGGAAATCGTAGTTCGGTTGGGTAGTTGGCACTATCTTTCCTTTTTGGGCGATTTGGGACTTGTGGCTGTTTGATACCGAGAGTGGTCTTGCCGGTTCCGGGTTGCGGAAACCGAGAATTTAAGGAGGACATTACCTATTTCAGTGTCTTCGATAGAGATTTCGTCTCCTCTTGTTGTCAGCGTTTCTTTTGGGGGTAGGTTGAGCTCGCTTGCTATTATTCTGAATCCTATCATTATCTCTAGTTTTCTAAGGCAAGGAGATGTTGTTAATTCTGAAACAACTTATTATTCTTTTATTTTTCCGTTATTCTGCGTGGGAGATTCTTTGTTCTCTCTTTGGTAGTTATTTTGGTGCTTCGGTTGCGTTTCAGCCGGGGTTAACCACCAAAATCTTTTAGACCAGAACTGTGGGTTTTAAGGGAGTATTTGTTAGACTTCCAGCGGAGCAGCAAATTGGGATATCAGCCCTAGAGGGGGGTTTAGGGTATCTTTTCCACCTCCCCACAATTTCATTCCCTATGTGGGCTCCATTGCCTCTTTTGTTTTGCATGTATTTCCCTGGAGGATCCGGTGGCACAAATGGGCATGGTCACTATCATGGGAAGCACGCGCATCGGGGGGGCATTTGCAAGACTCCCACACCAACTAAGGTGGGCTGTGGGCCTCACCTTATATTTTCTAGCACGCTCGACACTTTACTCCCTTCTCTTCTCTGTAGAAATTAATGGTATTTTTAAGTATTTTCTAGGTCTGCATAGAAATAAAAAAGAAGCCGAGGCAGTCTACCTCTAACTTCTCTCTCCAACTCTCAAACTTGTCGCAGTCACTGAGAAATTGGAGAGGAAGCTAGAGCCATGGCTACCTAGGCTATCCAGAGGTTTACGGGATATAAATATTAGTTTATTTATAATTTAGAATATATTTACTAAAATATATGTGCCGCCTCCAGGATTTGATCCTGGAACCTGCCGGCCGGTAATCAGCCGGCAGCCGGTAGTTCTAACCGTTAAGTCTAGAGATAGTGTTACGTATTGTAGGGATTGATAATTAATTAAACTTTAATACGTAGGATAGTTCATTTAACTGGAATAGTTTTACGGGAGACATAGATCTAGTAATAGTACGGATTACGGTACGTATAAGAAACGAATACCGCGCATTTATTTATTTACCGAAACGAATACCGCGCATGTATTTATTACGGCTACGATTAAATGTAAATTTAATCGGACGGCCGAAATTAAACGCCGAGATCGCGGAAGAGAATTTTGGCGGTTTTTGATCATCGCCACATCGGATGACACGTGGCGGAATGACATTGGATCGCGGCATCTCCGAGGATTAAGAGAGCGAATCCGGAGATACCACGTGTCGACATTTATGCATGTCGTACAATGTCCGTACAGAAAGTACACTGGCAGCTGTACTTTTATGTACGGAGGAGTATTGTGATTGGTTCCGTACTTCAGTAGATAGAGTTTGTGAGAGAGATAGGACTTAGAAAAATTAGGAGATAGGACCCTCTTTACCAAAGAGCTTCTATACAAAATGTCAACTTTGACCCTCCATAACTTACTGCTCAGGGGAGCAAATTCAGAGATTCTTTTTGCTATCGACTCAGGGGAGTCTTGCCTTCATAGGGGTGAAGTTGGTCATATTTTTTGTCTACCAAAACACAAAGGGGTCAAGGTTATCCTAGAAGCTTCTTGGAAGTTGTCCACTCTGAGGACTTATGGAGGTCTCAGAGTTTCATTCTCCCTACTCTACTCCCCACACTATGCAATTTTGTGTCTTCCATTGGACTACAGAATTCAGGTAGCCTCTAGGTTGTTTTTAACTAACCCACTTTCAGCTTCCCAAACAAACAAATTGACAATGTGATTGCACCCTTGTGCAATGTGGACTCCTTTGAGTCTGTAGCACAAAGAATCACTGAAAACGTCCAACAAGCTGATAAGTTATGAGGTGGCAAAATTGCCAATTTATACAAACTCTTAAAGAGAGAGGTGGCTACCAAAAATATGCTAAGTCCTAACCCCTCTCACAATCCCTATCTACTGAAGTACGAACCAATCAAATAACTGTATCGTAGAGAAAGTACTACGGCCGATGTCCTTTCTGTATGGCCTTTGTATGACAAGGCCACTTAGTGGACACGTGTAAATATTCCACTTGTTTGTATGTTCCTCGGAATCCTCGCGACCAAATGTTTTCCCTCCACGTACCGCCAGGTCATGCCACGTCTGAAAACGCCAAAGTGACCATTCCGAGATCTCGGCACCAACATATGCCGTTGGATTAAATCCGACATTAAATGTTTGTCGTCGAAATAAATGTCCGATTCATTTATTTTGTACGGGATCATGTTCGCACGGTATATTAACTAGTTCTATGTTCCTTCATTTATAATTCAGTTAATTGGTTTCAAGATCCTCACACAGTTTAAGTATTTATCAAACCCTATATAACTTAACGAACTTCTACGACATGCAAGTTAAAGATAACGGCTACGCCTTGCTCTGCGGGTCAGAGGTCCGAGTCCTGCCGGATTCAACCTTTTGTTGAGAGTGACTTATGTCACTCTTTAGTCTTGCCTATGGAGCCAAGGAAACCATGGCTCAAATACCCTCTCTATCCTTCAGTGACTATAACAAGTATGGTGGCTAGAAAGAGGAGGTGGAGGTAGGCTGTCTCCCCTTTTCCTTTCCATTTTACTGATCTAATTAGACCTTAAAAATACCCTATAAATATAGTAATTTCAACCTTCCCCTTATTTTTTAGTCTACCTTTAACTTCAATTTTAGTCCACACTTTTCTTTGCAATTTTTTCACTTGGGAGAAAGTAGTAGTTTTGTCATCATATCAACCACCATTTGCTCATCAGATCTATATACAAGATTCACAATATTATTCTCAACTTTTTCTCTCACAAAACTCAATCTTATGTCCATATGCGTAACTTTGAAATGATGATTTGGATTAGCTGCAATTGCAATGGCAGCTTGATTATCAAAAAACACTTTATGCACTCCCTCCTTCATATACCCTATAGCTTGCAACAAGGACTTAACCCACATCAACTCTTTTACAGCAGAACAAGAGGCCATGTACTCAGCCTCTATTGTAGACTGAGCAACCACCTTTTGTTGCTTCCTGCTCCAACAGCAAGCACCTTCCCCCACATACAACACATTCCCAGAAGTGCATCTTCTCATAGGTGCGTCCCCATAACTGGCATCACTCCAAGTAGTGATGTTAGTGTGTGTTGAAATAAGTAGTTTTTAATATATTTTCTAGGTCTAAATTTATTAGAAAAGAAAATGTAGGCAGCCTGCCTCTATCTCTTCTCTCTCTCTCTCGCCCCATACTTGTTGTAGTCACTGAAGGAGAGAGAGAGAGAGAGCAATGGAGCCATGGCTGCCTCAACTCCATAGGAAGGACTAAAGAGTATATTAGACTTCTTACAACCTGCCTGCAAGGAATAGACTTATTAAACTCTCTCTCTTCTAGGCTAGTTTGATCATCAAAATTTATCACTTCTCCTTCTACACTTCCACCACTTACTTTTTTCAAGTCCATAAGAGTGGTACATGTTGAATTATTAGAGTTATAAAGTATTTTGTAGGTCTCAATAGCTTGGTGAAAATAGAAAAGAAAAGCGTAGGCAGTCTGCCTCTACCTCTCCCCTCTATCCCCCATACTTGTTGTAGTCACTGAAGGAAAGAGAGGGTGGTGGAGCCATGGCTGCCTTGGCTCCTTAGGCAGGTCAGAAGAAGTGACATAAGTCACTTATAACAAAAAGGTTGAGTCAAGCAAGACTCAAACCTCCGACCGCCAAAGCGAGGCGTAGCTGTTAGCCTTAGCCGGTCTGTTGTTGAAGTCCGTTAGATTACATGGGGTATGATAAGTGTTTAAATATGTCAGAGTTCACTCATCCGATTTACGGAATTACGGATAAGTAATATAGAAACAAATCGGATTATAGTGCGAACGTGAAACTGCACGAAACGGATTTACCGGACATCGATTTTCAACGGCTAACATTCAAAGCCATTTTGAATCGGACGGCGCGCATCATCACCGAGATCCCGAAATGGTCGCTTTGGCGGTTTTTGGGCATGACATGACCTGGCGGAACGTGGCAAGAAAACATTGGGAAGCGAGAATCCCGGAGAGAATGAGGGTTAATCCGGAAGAGACAGGCGTCCACTCAATGGCCAAGTCGTACACAGATCCTACCGAAAGTATACCGGCCCGGGTACCTTTCTGTACTTTACAATTCTCTGATTGATTCGTACATCATCAGATAGGGGTTGTGAGAGGGGTTTAGGACTTAGGAGATTTAGGAGGTAGCCGCCTCTCTCCGAATGAGCTTGGATATATTTTGTCATCTTTGCCACTTGATAACTAATTGCCTGGTTGGGCTTTTTGAGTGATTTCTTTTGCTGCAGACTCAAAAAAGTCTAGACTGCACAGGGGTGTATTCATATTGCTTGTTTGCCTACTTAGGTATCTATGATTCTAGCTAAAGAAGGAATAGTCAAAAACTATCAAGAGGTTTCTTGAATTCTATAGTCTAATGGGGGACACAGAATTGCAGGTAATGGGCCCACCCTCTTGGGTGCCCATCTTTAATGGATCTCGGTTTATTAATTTGGAATTCATGAAGGTAGGGGATTTGTGTGAAAAAAGATATTGGGGTATCGTCTGTGGACAAGTGAAACGTCAATCTCAAGGAATGCTACCACGGTTTAATGGAGTGAGGTTTTTTGTAGCAGTATCTGCTCCAACGGAGGAGGCAGACAGCGAGGACATTAGTGTGTACGTAAAGGGGAAAGGGAAAGAGACACCTCATACTCCTATTGCCGCGACACCCGAAGCAACGGCCTTAAAGACAGAAAAAAACGATATTCAAATGTGGGAATACACAAATATGGCTGCTAGGCACTTTATTCTGAGGCATCTTACTCAAGCTTTGGCAACCTCCAATCTCCACATATTTAAGGCCGAGGATTTTTGGAAGACCTTAGTGGAGATCTATAGAGCAGTTACCATTCAAGAGCTCTAGTTGGCCGAGCAACGGTTAGGGGAATATACTTACAAAGGGGGAAAAATGTTAGAATGTTGTAATGACCTCTCTTGTTTGTATATGAAGATGGAGAGTGTTGAGTTCGCCGGTATAATGAGGATGAAAGTCAACACCCTCATCATGAAGCTGCTCAATGAGTTTGATAACATAGTGTACCGGGTGCAAGAAATGGATGACAGTTTGTGGAAGTGGAACACAGTCGTCCGGATGATACTTGTGCAAGAAAACACTATCGAGATTCGGAGAGGAGGAAAGAGCGTTCAAGCTCTAGCTGTAGGAACGTACCGGTGGGGGAAGGATTCGAGGAAGCCATACATCAACTTCAAGGGAGAGAAAGATCAGATTGGAGGACCGAGGCCTCCAAAGGGCCTTTGTCATTTCCGCAAAAAGCCGGGACACTTCATAGTCGATTTCACCAAGCTGTCAAAGTCGAGGCTTCAAGAAACCCGTGGAGGAGGTTCTTCTGGGGGAAAGAAGAAGGAACTTGTGGTCACACAAGTGAAATAACAGACTGAGGAGGATAAGTCCTCTGAGGAGGAGGATGGAGAGCTTCTCTTGCCGAGAATTTGGAGTAGAAGGAGATTCCTCAAAAAAAGAAGTGTGCTCTCAGAGCCATTCGAGAACCTCCACAAGAAAGATGGATCATCGATTCAGGTGCATCCATGCATATGTGTCGTGACATGAAACTCTTTACCAAGCTAAAAAAGATCCCCATTGTAGAGGTAGAGTACGGAGATGGGAGGGTAGTTACTACAGATCTAGCTAGATCAGTAGATATGAAAGTCTTAGTAAAGGGTAAGACTTCCATACTCCCTTTCTCAAATGTACTTTATAACCCTCAGCAGAACAAGAATCTTGTCTCTACTTCTTTATTAGATGATAAGGAGTTTGATACCTTCACTAGAAAGGGAGTCTTTACAACTAAGTATAGGGATGATGTCTACTTCACTGCAAATAAAGGTAGCAAAGGAATAATTAGGCTTAACCTGAGTAATGAAAAGAAATATGCTTACTATGTTGGTGTCCCAAACTTGATTATTTAGCATAAGTGGTTGGGGTATGTGCACTTTGATAGGCTAAGGGAAGTAAAGAAGTTTGGTGTAGTAGAAGGCATTCAACTTGGGGATAATGAAATGGTGGATGATTGTAGTGGCTGTGCCCAAGGTAAGGCTCACAGACTGGTATTTCCATTTACTGCCACATACAAAGGTGAAAAAGTACTAAATCTGGTCCACACAGATATCTGGGGACCAGCAAAAGTACCTTCGGTAGGAGGTAAGAGGTTCATCATGACAATTACTGATGAATGGACCAAATAATTTATAGTTTACTTCCTAAAAACAAAGTCTAAAGCACCAACTTACTTCAAAGAATATAAAGCCTAGAGTGAGAAGTTGCACGGAACCCCTATTAAGAGAACAAGAAGTGACAATGGGGGAGAATATACCTCTTACCGGTTTAAGGAATATGTGAGGGAGGAGGGAGTTTAGCATCAAAAAAATGTACCTTATAATCCAGAATAAAATGGGGTAGCTGAGAGGTTGAATTGGACTCTAGGAGATAGTGTATGTAGTATGTTAGCCGACAAAAGGATAGGTAAAAGGATTATGGCTTAGGCCATGAACTGTGCAAACTACATCAAGAACAGAGTTCTTACCTCAGCTGTGAAGAGAGTGGCATATTATGAGAGATAGGCTGGAAGGAAACCAAATATTTCTCACCTGAAAGTATTCGGTAGTCAAGTTTACAGTCTTGATACAAATAGGAAGAACTGGATATTAGATGCTAAATGGAAATCAAGATATTTTGTGGGATATGATGAGGATGTCAAGGGATATAAAGTCTATGACTTAGGTAAACAAGATATCATTCTGGTAAAGCATCTATTTGTCATGGATGAATGGAAGTCATTTGACGATTTCAAATACACTAAGAAGATAAAAATCAGCTTTGAGTCCGAGGGTGAGGAAGACTCGGATCTTCCCAAAAGAGACATGAGTGAAAAAATGATTGCGGATTCAAGGGAGATCCAGGATGAAGAAGATTAACCGGAATCTGCCCATATCCCTAAACACTTCGAGGAGACAAAAGAGGAGGAGATGGAACTGGCTTCCATGGATAGGGGAGACGATGAGACAGTGAGGATGAGCTCGAGACTTCCCTCCATCCCAGCTTCGGACTTTGAAAGAGGACGAAGGATCAGCAAATGGCTGCAAGAAAGACAAGCCGCTCACAAGGTAACTAAGCTGTCTCACCTTGATGAGCCTTAGTCATACTTAGAGGCAATGGACTGTGCGAATAAGGTAAGATGGGTTAGAGATGAGATGGCATCCATCATGGAAGTGTAGAAACTAATGGTTTTTATTAGTATTTTCTAGGTTTGAAAAGAAATATAGAAGCCGAGGCAGTCTATCTCTAACTTCTCTCTCCAACTCTCAAACTTGTCGCAGTCACTGAGAAATTGGAGAGGAAGCTAGAGCCATGGCTACCTTGGCTATCCTGAGGTTTACGGGAATTTTGTATTAGGGTTTATTTATTTAAAAAGAATGTGCCGGCGGCAGGATTTGATCCTTGTACCTACCGGCCGGCAGACAGGATATAGCCAGTAGCCTTAGCCGTTAAGTCTAGCCGTAATATTACGTAACATGTAGTTTGATATTTATTTAAATGATTAGACGTGCGATAAATCATTTAACTGAAATGGATTACGGGATACATAGATCCAGTAATATATAATGTACGAATTACGGTACGGACAAAAATCAATACCGCGCATTTGTTTCGTAAGTGAAACAAATACCGTGCATGTATTTATTACGGCTACGATTAAATCCGAATTTAATCGGACGGCCGGGATTAGCGCCGAGATCGCGGAGGAAGATTTCGGCGGTTTGTGGCCATCGCCACATCGGATGACGGGTGGCGAAATTTCGTTGGATTGTGGAATCTCCGGAGATTATGGCACCGAATCCGGATTTGACATGTGTCGACATTTTGGCCATGTCGTACAATGTCCGTACATAAAGTACACCGGCAGCTGTACTTTTGCGTACGGAACTCAATGCTGATTGGTTCCGTACATTAGTAAATAGAGTCTGTGAGAGAGATAGGACTTAGAAAAATTAGAAGATAGGACCCCCTCTCCTAGAGAGCTTCTGTACAAAAGGTCAACTTTGACCCTCCATAACTTACTGCTCAGGGGAGCAAATTCAGAGATTCTTTTTGCTATCGACTCAAGGGAGTCTTGCCTTCACAAGGGTGCAGGTGGTCAGGGTTTTTGTCTGCCATGGTGGCAGTTTTTTTTGCTGAAACACAAAGGGGTCAGGATTATCCTAGAGGCTTCTTGGAAGCTGTTTACTCTGAGGACTTATGGAGGTCTCAGAGTTGCAGGTTATGGGCCCACCCTCTAAGGTACCAATCTTTAATGGAACCGGCTTCATATTCTGGGAAAGTATGATGATAGGAGCTCTATGTGAAAAAAGGTTTTGGGGGATAGTGAGTGGACGGTTGGGGCGTCCATCAAGTCTTAGAATTACTCCAGGATTTGGAGGAACCAGATTCACTAGGAAAGAGGATCCATCTTCAACGGAGGAAACAAAAGAAGGAGAGGTGGTGGACAAAGGAAAGGAGAAGGAGACGACCACACCAATAGCAACTGGTTCGACATTCATGTCGCCTTTTCCGAGGAATGAGGAGAATGATACTGAAACCTGGGACTTCAACAATATGGCGGCAAAGCACTTCATCCTACGCCATCTCACTCAAGGACTTGCATGTCCTCATTTGCAGGTAGAAAGAGCATCCGATCTTTGGATGGCTCTCTGAGAGATGTACCGAAGTGGTACGATTCAGCAACAACAGTTGGCTGATCAGAAAGTTAAGGAGTATGTATACAAAAGGGGAAATATGTTGGATTTTTGCAATGAGCTTGCTACACTCTTCATGGAGCTACAGAGTGCGGGAAAAGATTTTAGTGAAAAAGAAAAGGTTAACTGTTTACTGATGAAGTTACCTGATGAGTTCGTGAACATAGTTTACCGTGTGCAGGACTTGCCTGACTCAAGGTGGATATGGAACTCAGTGGTAGGGATGATTCTCGTTCAAGAGAATACAATTGAGATCCGAATGGGAGGAAAGAGTGGCCAAGCCTTGGCAACAGCGACTAATTGGAGGAACAAGGATTCCCGAAAACCGGTCGGAAACTATGGGGTAAAGAGCAGAAAAAACAGTCCGACGAGTTCGAAACAAGGGCTCCCAAAGGTTTATGTCATTTTTGTAAGAAATCGGGGCACTATATGGCAGAGTGCACTAAGCTAACCGAGCTGAGGTTAAAGGAGGGGCAGACCGGTGGTACCCCGAGAGGAAAGAAAAAGGCCCTTGTCAACCAGGTACTCAAGGCGGAATCCGAGGACGAGGACGATGAGCTCCTTTTGGATGAGGAGTTGGAGGCGAAAAATGAGGTCAAAATTCCACGAAGGCAGAAATGTGCTTACGGTGGACTGAAAGGTGAAGCAGGCTGGATTGTAGATGCAGGTGCCTCCATGCACATGTGTAAGGATAGACACCTATTCACTAAGATAAGAAAGATTCCCACCGTAGAGATAGAGTATGGGGATGGGAGGATAGTCACCACTACTCTTGTAGGATCGGTAGATTTGAAAGTGTTAGTAGAAGGAAAGACATCTATATTAATATTCTCCGATGTATTGTTTATTCCGGAGCTGAACAAAAATCTTATCTCTACATCAGTATGAGATGATAAGGGTTTTTTCACTAGCACTAGGGAAGGAGTCTTTACTGCTAGTTTTGAGGAGGATGTCTATTTCATTGCTGAGAATGGTAGCCATGGGATGTTTAGGCTCGTTTTAAGTAATGAAAAGAAGAAACTTTATTATGCTGGTGTTCATGATATTATGATGTGGCATAAGAGGCTTGGGCATGTGAATCTAGATAAGTTAAGAGAGATGAAAAAGATGGGAGTGGTGGAAGGGATTCAGTTCAGTGAAAGTGATGATATAAGTGATTGTAGTGGATGTGCTCAAGGTAAAGCACACAGATTACCCTTTCCTAAATCAGCCACCTATAAGGGAGAAAAAATTCTAGATCTAGTACACACAGATATTTGGGGACCAGCTAAAGTGCCCTCACCGGGGGGGAAGAGATTTATGATGACTATAACTGATGATTGGTCTCGGTATTCCCGGGTATATTTCTTGAAAAACAAGTCCGAAGCTGAGGATTGTTTTAGACAATATAAAGCATGGAGCGAAAAACTCCATGAAACTCCAAATCAAGAGAGTAAAGAGTGATAATGGTGGAGAGTATACTTCTAACCAGTTTGAGAATTTTCTGAGGGAAGATGGGGCTCAACATCAAAAGACAGTTCCAGAAAATCCGGAACAGAATGGGGTAACTGAAAGGTTAAAAAGAACACTAAGTGATAGTGCTAGAAGCATGTTGTGAGATAAAAAGATAGGAAAAAGGTTTTGGGTAGAAGCAATGAACTGTGCTAATTACCTCAAGAATAGAGTTCTTACTTCAGCTATAAAAGATCAAACACCTTATGAGAGATGGACAGGCCGGAAACCAGACATATCTCACTTAAAGGTTTTCGACAGTCAAGTGTTCAGTCTAGATACTGATCGGTCCAATCATAAGCTAGATCCTAAAGGAAAACCGGGATACTTATTAGGATATGATGAAGATGTTAAAGGATATAGAGTTTATGATCTAAAAAGGGAAGATATAATCTTAGTAAAGCTTCTAGTAGTTATGGATGAAGGAAAGTCTGTGGATTCCATCAAATATACGAAGTAAGTAAAATCAGATTTGAGTCAGAAAATTCCGATGACTTTGAGCTTCCTAACTATCCAGGTTTTAGAGAAGATGACATTCTTGCAGGAACAAATCAGACCGAAAAGGACTCGGCTGTGGAAACTCCAGTGACAACTCTACTCGAAGCGGAAGACGTGGTGGAAATTGATTCGGAATAAAGGGATAGGGGAGAAGCCGAGTTTGATCGAAAGAATCCACGAGAACCATCTATTCTGGCCTCAGATTTTGAGGGGGGGAGGAGAAGTAGCAAAAGAATGCAAGAAAAACAGGTTAATAACAAGGTAACTAAACTATCTCATCAAGATGAACCTCAAACTTATGGAGAGGCGATGACTTGTCCAGAAAGAAACCGGTGGAAGACAGCTATCAATGAGGAGATGGCTTCAATCATGGCATCCGATACTTGGGAGCTGGTGGACTGTCCACCTAACCGAAAACCAATCGGTTGTAAGTGGGTTTTCAAATTAAAACTAAATCCAGATAACACAATCGAGCGCTACAAGGCCAGATTAGTGGCAAAGGGATTTACACAAAAGGAGGGAATTGACTACGAGGAAACCTTTGCCCCGGTGGTCAGATTTCCCTCCGTCCGCATACTTCTCAGTTTAGCAGCGGCGGAAGACATGGAAGTGCATCAGATGGACATCAAAACAGCCTTTTTGCATGGTGAATTGGAAGAGGAGATCTTCATGCGACAACCCGAAGGTTTTGTGGAGGAAGGAGAGGAGAGTAAGGTATGCCGGCTGATTAAATCTCTTTATGGTTTGAAACAGGCACCTCGACAATGGAATATGAAGCTTGATGAGTTTCTTACCGGTCTGGGATATATTCGGATCAGCTCAGATCACTCAATCTATGTTTTCGAAGATGAGGAAGGTTTAATATTTATCGCAATTTATGTTGATGATTTGCTTCTTTTAAGTAAATCAATGGAAAAAATTAACAAACTGAAAACCGATCTTAAGGGGAGATTTGAAATGAAGGATATGGGAGAAGCAAGATATATTTTGGGAATTCAAGTAGAGAGAGACCGAAAAAGGAAAATTATAAGACTGACTCAAAAGGAAGCAATAGGGAACATGCTTGAAAAATTTCAAATAGATAAAGCTAATAATTGTACAACTCCAATGGAGTTGAAGAAAGGAAGTGAGGGGAGTGAGGAAGAAGGAGTCATAGTCTTAGACGAGGAATTATCTCCTGATGAACAGAAGTTCATGCAGACTATTCTTTACAGGCAAGTAGTGGGAAGTCTAATCTATTTTATGAATTGTACCCGGCCGGATTTAGCTGCAGCTGTAGGAGTGCTGAGTAGAAGTCTAAATGCTCCCACTAAGAAGGATTCGGAGGCAGCTAAGAGAGTCCTTAGATATTTGGTAGGAACTAGGGATCTATGGTTGCATTTGGGTGGGGAGAATACTGACATCACTACTTGGAGTGATGCCAGTTATGGTGATGCTCCGATGAGGAGATGCACTTCAAGATATGTATTATATGTGGGTGATGGGGCTTGCTGTTGGAGTAGTAAACAGCAAAGGGTTATTGCTCAGTCCACCATGGAGGCTGAGTATATGGCCTCTTGTTCTGCTGTAAAAGAATTGATGTGGGTCAAGTCTTTACTTGGTGAGCTTGGCTACCTTAAGAGTGGTGTGCAGAAAATATTTTGTGATAATCAGGCAGCAATCGCTATTTCTGCCAATCCTAAACATCATTTTAAAGCCAAACACATGGACATCAGACTCAGCTTTGTTAGAGAAAAAGTCGAAAACAAAATAATCAGTTTAGAGTACCGACTAGATAGTGAGATGGTAGCAGATATGATGACCAAACCTGTGCCTTCCCCTAAGCTAATTTTCTGTTGGGAGAAGTGTGGTCTGAAAATAAAGATTGACAAAAAAATAAGGGGAGTGTAGAAACTAATGGTTTTTATTAGTATTTTCTAGATCTGAAAAGAAATATAGAAGCCGAGGCAATCTATCTCTAACTTCTCTCTCCAACTCTCAAACTTGTCGCAGTCACTGAGAAATTGGAGAGAAAGCTAGAGCCATGGCTACCTTGGCTATCCTGAGGTTTACGGGAATTTTATATTAGGGTTTATTTATTTAAAAAGAATGTCCCGGCGGCAGGATTTGATCCTTGTACCTACCGGCCGGCAGACAGGATATAGCCAGTAGCCTTAGCCGTTAAGTCTAGCCGTAATATTACGTAACATGTAGTTTGATATTTATTTAAATGATTAGACGTGCGATAAATCATTTAACTCAAATGGATTACGGGATACATAGATCCAGTAATATATAATGTACGAATTACGGTACGGACGAAAATCAATACCGCGCATTTGTTTTGTAAGTGAAACAAATACCGCGCATGTATTTATTACGGCTACGATTAAATCCGAATTTAATCGGACGGTCGGGATTAGCGCCGAGATCACGGAGGAAGATTTCGGCGGTTTGTGGCCATCGCCACATCGGATGACGCGTGGCAAAATTTCGTTGGATTGTGGAATCTCCGGAGATTATGGCACCGAATCCGGATTTGACATGTGTCGACATTTTGGCCATGTCGTACAATGTCCGTACATAAAGTACACCGGCAGCTGTACTTTTGCGTACGGAACTCAATTCTGATTGGTTCCGTACATCAATAAATAGAGTCTGTGAGAGAGATAGGACTTAGAAAAATTAGAAGATAGGACCCCCTCTCCTAGAGAGCTTCTGTACAAAAGGTCAACTTTGAACCTCCATAACTTACTGCTCAGGGGAGCAAATTCAGAGATTCTTTTTGCTATCGACTCAGGGGAGTCTGCCTTCACAAGGGTGCAGGTGGTCAGGGTTTTTGTTTGCCAGGGTGGCAGTTATTTTTGCTGAAACACAAAGGGGTCAGGATTATCCTAGAGGCTTCTTGGAAGCTGTTTACTCTGAGGACTTATGGAGGTCTCAGAGTTGCAGGAAGCAAATACTTGGGAACTAGTGGACTGCCCTCCGAACTGAAGACCGATCGGGTGCAAATGGGAGTTTAAACTTAAACTGAACCCAGATAATACAATTGAAAGGTATAAGGCTCGGTTGGTAGCAAAGGGGTTCACTCAAAAAGAAGGGATAGATTATGAGGAGACTTTTGCTTTAGTAGTTCGGTTCTCATCTGTAAAGATTCTCCTTAGTCTAACAGAAGCTGAAGACATGGAAATTCACCAGATGGATATCAAGACCGCTTTCTTCAACAGTGAACTAGAGTAAAAAATATTTATGAGACAACCACAAGGATTTATAGAGGAAGGAGAAGAAATTTGTTGAAATTTGTGAAGTATTTTCTAAGTGTGAATTGTTGAGTTGAAAAACAAAAAGGAAAGCGCAAGTAGTCTGCGTCGACCCCTCTCTCTATCCCCCATATTTGTTGTAGTCCTTGAAAGAGAGAGAGAGAGTAGTGGAGCCATGGCTGCCTTTGCTTTATTAGGTAGAACTAAAGAGTGACTTTAAGTCACTCTCGACAAAAGGTTGAGTCCGGCAAGACTCTAACCTCCGACTGGCAGAGCGTGGCGTAGCCGTCCGCTCTAACCAGTCTCTCGTAGAAGTTTGCTAGAATACATAAGGTGTGATTTCTACTTAAATTGTGTTCGGTCCTCTAAACCGATTAACGAAAATGTTAATATAAGGACATAGAACTAATAAAATTTGGTGCAAACATGATTGGCACGAAAAAATTGAATCAGACATTTGTTTGGACAGTTGAGATTACATTTTGGTTTTTATCCAACGGCGCATACAGCGCCGTGATCTCGGAGTGGTCACTTTGGCCATTTTGTGATGTGGCATGACTTCGCAACACGTGGAGAGATAACATTTGGTAGCTAAAATTCCAAGGAACCTACTAATGAGTAAAAAGAGAGCACGCATCCACGTAATATCCCTGTCATACATTGGTCGTACAAAAGGTACACTGGCAGTAGTACTTTTTGGTACAGTACAGTAATATGATTGGTGTGTAATTAAGTAGATAAGAGTTATTAGAGAGAATTATGACTTAGTGAATTTTGGTAAAACAGTCACCTCTCCCCTTGAGCATTTGTATAAAATAGGCATCTTTGCCACCACATACCTTATCAGCTAGTTCACCATTTTCAGTGATTCTTTTTGCTACGGACTCAGGGGAGTCCAAGATGCACAAGGGTGCAATCAGCCTGTCAGTTTGCTTTCTTGATCTCTATTGGTTGTGACTTGAAGTGGGTTTGTTAAAAGCTATCTAGAGGCATCTTGAATTCTGTAGTCTAATGGAGGACACAGAATTGCAGGTTATGGGCCCACCTGAAACTCTGATACCTCCATTGGCCCTCAGAGTAAGCATATCCAAAAAGAAGCTTATCTAGATAGTGCCGACTCCAAGTTGATATAAACCCAAATGAGTGACCCCTTGACAATCAGAACCCAAATATAGATTCACCCCTGTGAAATAACACTTTCTGTGTGGTCAGTTCCACCACAGAATGCAAATTTAGAATATGAGATTTGGACACATTCACCCACTTTGACTTTCCCTTAGAAATACTGCCACCCTGGCAAAAAAAAACTCTGAGCGAATACACCGCGCGTAGACTGGACTCCCCTGAGTGCGCAGCAAAAAGAATCACTGAAAATGGTCAAGTAAATTGATAGTTATGGCTGGCCAAAGTTTGCCATTTATACAAGGTGCTCTCTGGGAGAGGCAGCTACTTACCCAAAATTTTCTAAGTCCTATTCCTTCTCTAAAACTATATCTACTGAAGTACGGCACCAATCAAATTAGTGTGTCGTACAGAAAAGTACAGGTGCCGATGTACTTTCTGTACGACCATTGTACAACATGGCCAAAATGTCGACACGTGTCATAGCCGGATTTGTTACCGCAATCTCCGGAGTCGCCGCAATCCAACATTGTTGCGCCACGTGTCACATGACGTGGCGATGACTAAAAAACGCCAAAAGTACATAATCCGTGATCGCGGCGCCTATCGTGGCCGTCCGATCAAATCGGATACAATTGTAGCCGTTGAAAATATACGTGCGATATTTGTTTCGCGTTCGAAACAAATGCGCGGTATACGTTTCATAAAATACATTAAATCGTACTTCGTACTATACAAAACTGTATCTATGCATTACGTATCTATTTCTGTTAGACGAAATAGTCTACGTGTACAAATATAAATATTTGTCAAACCTATTGTACTCTAGCACTGTATTTAGACTTGTTGGTTAAAGCGAACGGCTAGTTTGACGGACGACAGGTACCAGGATCAAATCCTGGATCCGTCACACCTTTTAGATAACTCTATTAAGAATTGCCTTTCTGTCCACTTTGGACAGCCTAGGCAGCCAGGATCTAACTCCTCTTCAAGTCTTTAGTGACTGGGACAAGTGTGGGGACTTGAGTGAAGAGTTAGAGGTAGGTTGTTAGTGTCCCCTTTTTGCCTTTTTATTTTACAATCTCTAGACCTAGAAAAAACTTAAATTTCAACACTCCCCTTATTTTCTCGTCTACTTACTTTGAACTCCCATCAAAAACAACAAATACATATATATATATATATATATATATTTTCCTTTCATTTTTCATTTTTCCTTCATGAAGCTTCAAGCGAATACTTTTATATTTAAGAAAGTGTATTAGATGACCAAAAATAATTTCATCTTGTTGATCATACATTTTATTTTGCATGCCACTTTTCATAAATCCAAGCAAAGATTTTATCCACCTCCTTTCTTTTTCATCCACGTTAAATCCACTTTCCCTCTTGTAATTCAAACAACCAGCCCCATCCCCAACCGGCAACACACACCCGGATGATAACCCTTTTACAGGCACATCTTCACAAGCGACATCACACCAAGTAGTGATGTCAAATCCATCCACCACCAAATATTCCCAACAAACACTAGTCCCCACTAAGTTCCTCATAAGATCTACATCTTCCGTACTCATATTTTTATCCATGATAATTACCCCATTTTCTGAACTTCCCTCAATCTCTCCCATGGAATTCTTTCCACTATCACTTTCTATTTTAATTCCCAATTTATATTTCTTCTCCCCTAAACCTTTAATCAAATATTTCTTTTCTCCCCTATCCTTTAAAACCTCTTCGAGTTTCACTTCTCCCCTTTCCTCGGAATCCGTTGAAGTCTCCCTTTCCGACCAGTTTTTTGTTTCCCTATTGTCTATAAAACTATCCTCATTAATTTTTTCTTTCCCGTTTTCACTTATGGATCCTAAATCTGACTTTCTCATTTCTAAATCATACACTCTACACTCCTCGACATCCTCAAGTACCTCTTCTCTCTTTACTTCCCTTATACCTCCAAAAGCACACAGTTGCCTTCAAGCAATTTTTGTGTACTTTTCTCTCTTCCCCATTCTACCGATGTGAAGAAGCTCCAATTTTTCTTCATCCTCTTTCTCCTCTTCCTCTTCGTCCTCCTCATCCACATTCCAACTTCTAAGTTTTTCCAAACAAGGGCATTCCTCCATATAATGACCCGGTTCCCTACAAAAGAAGCAAACCCCTTTTTTCAAAGCCTCGTGTCTTTTCCTCTCCCTCTTTTTCCACCAAAGTTCCGATAAGGTTTACCTTTGTCTTTTTTCCTCTCATCACGCTTCCGCTCGTCACCACCGTTCCTCTCATCACGCTTCTGCTCGTCACCACCGTTCCTCTCATCACGCTTCCGCTCGTCACCGCCGTTCCTCTCATCACGCTTCCGCCAATCACCACCAGCTGAAAATGCAATGACCCTGTCCTTTCCCCTACGAAGCTCCAAAATGCTTTCCCTTACAAGAATTATCCCCATGGTAAAGCTCCAAGTCCATGAGGAGCCATCCATTGCCTGCATACGACAAATGATGTTTTCGTACTCACTTGGGAGTTTCATAAGTAGAGTATTAATCTTACTCTCCTCAGATTCTACATATCCCGCACTAGCTAGCTCAACATATAACGCAACAATATCATTGCAAAACTCTATCATGCTACCGCCATTATAAACGTAGGCCTCTATTTCTTGTTTTACTAATTGCTGCCTCTGAATAGTCTCACTCTTATAAATCTGAATTAGTGCTTCCCGTATCTTTGAGGACTTGGTTAGACTTAAAAGAGTGATATCTATCGACTTAGACACATATCTAAGTATGAGATGTTTTGCTATAGTGTTTTTGTATTCCCATATTTTTCTGTCATTTTCTTCAGTTTTAATCCCTACATGTGGTACCATAGCTGAGAGCCTAGCTCCTCTCACCATATGTGTCTCTTTTTCCTTCTCCCATATTTCCCCATCCACGGAAAGATTTTTCCCTTCACCTTCCGTTGCATCTGAACTCCGATTGATATTCTGGGCATCCTCAGATGAATCTCCATAGTAAGCTCCTCCAAAGCCAGGTGGCAGACATCTCACTTGTCCCGCAAAAATTCCCCATAAGTGCTTCTCGAAAAGCAATCCCTCCATTTTAAACGCCCAATAAGTGAAGCCTGTTCCATCAAACATAGGCACCCTAGATGGTGGGCCCATAACTTGAAACTCTAAGACCTCCATTGGCCCTCAGAGTAAGCATATCCAAAAAGAAGCTTATCTAGAAAGTGCCGACTCCAAGTTGATATAAACCCAAATGACTGACCCCTTGACAATCAAAACCCAAATATAGATTCACCCTTGTGAAATAACACTTTCTGTGTGGTGAGTTCCACCACAGAATGCAAAGTTAGAATATGAGATTTGGACACATTCACCTACTTTGACTTTCCCTTAGAAATACCGCCACCTTGGCAAAAAAAAAACTCTGACCGAATACTCCCCTGTGTAGCCTGGACTCCCTTGAGTCCGTAGCAAAAAGAATCACTGAAAATGGTCAAGTAAATTGAAAGTTATGGCTGGCCAAATTTTGCCATTTATACAAGGTGCTTTCTGGGAGAGGCAGCTACTTACCCAAAATTTTCTAAGTCCTATTCCTTCTCTAAAACTATATCTACTGAAGTACGGCACCAATCAAATTAGTGTGTCGTACAGAATAGTACAGGTGCCGGTGTACTTTCTATACGACCATTGTACAACATGGCCAAAATGTCGACACGTGTCATAGCCGGATTTGTTACCGCAATCTCCGGAGTCGCCGCAATCCAACATTGTTGCGCCACGTGTCCCATGACGTGGCGATGACTAAAAAACGCCAAAAGTACATTATCCGTGATCGCGGCGCCTATCGTGGCCATCCGATCAAATCGGATACAATTGTAGCCGTTGAAAATATACGTGCGATATTTGTTTCGCGTTCGAAACAAATGCGCGGTATACGTTTCATAAAATACATTAAATCGTACTTCGTACTATACAAAACTGTATCTATGCATTACGTATCTATTTGCGTTAGACGAAATAGTCTACGTGTACAAATATAAATATTTGTCAAACCTATTGTACTCTAGCACCGTATTTAGACTTGTTGGTTAAAGCCAACGGCTAGTTTGACGGACGACAGGTACCAAGATCAAATCCTGAATCCGTCATACCTTTTAGATAACTCTATTAAGAATTGCCTTCCTGTCCACTTTGGACAGCCTAGGCAGCCATGGATCTAACTCCTCTTCAAGTCTTTAGTGACTGCGACAAGTGTGGGGACTTGAGTGAAGAGTTAGAGGTAGGTTGTCAGTGTCCCCTTTTTGCCTTTTTATTTTACAATCTCTAAACCTAGAAAATTCTTAAATTTCAACACCACCCTCTAGGGTACCCACCTTTAATGGATCAAGGTTCATCTATTGGGAAGCCATGATGATGGGGGCTTTGTGCAAAAAATGATACTGGGGTATTGTTAGTGGACAAGTGAAATGTCCACCTCAGGGAACGCCACCTGGGTTTGGTGGACTAAGGTTTGATGAACCAACCTCTGCTGCAGCAGAGGGACAGATGATAGGGACAGTAGTGTGTCCTAAAAGGGGAAGGAGAAGGAGACTCTCTTACTCCAAATGCTCTTATTACGAGAACACCCGGAGCAACGACCTTAAAAACCGCGGAAAACGACACCCAAACGTGGGAGGACATCAACATGGCTGCCAAAAACTTCATTCTAAGACACCTCACACAAGCTTTGGCAACCCCCCATTTTCACATTTACAAGGCCGAGGAGTTGTGGGTAAGTTTGGTGGAAATCTATAGAGCTGGTACTATTCATGAGCTCTAGTTGGGCGAACAAAAGTTGGGGAATTATTCTTACAAAGGGGGAAAGATGTTAGACTATTGTAATGAACTCTTTTGTTTTTATATGGAGATTAAGAGTGTCAGGAAGATAGGTACAATGAAGATGAAAGCTAACACTCTCATCATGAAGTTACCGGACGAGTATGAAAACATAGTGTACCGAGTATAGGAAATGACTGACTGTTCCTGAGAGTGGAACAGAGTGGTGCCGATGATACTTGTGCAGAAGAAAACAATTGAGATTAGGAGGGGGGGGAAGAGCATCCAAACTCTAGCTGCAAGAGGAAACCGATAGAAGAAAGATCCGAAGAAACCATTCAAAGGAGAGAGAGATCAGCCTGGAGGACCAAGGCCCCCAAAAGGCATTTGTCATTTTTGCAAAAAGTCGGTACACTTTATCGTGGATTGTGTCAAGCTGTCAGAGCTGAGGCTCCAAAAGAACTGTGGAGGTGGTTTTTTCGGAGGGAAGAAAAATGCACTTGTGGTCACAAAAGTGACAAGAGAAACCGAGGACGAGTCCTTTGAGGAGGATGGGAGCTTCTTCTGCAATTATATGTCCACCATTGGACTACAAAATTCAGGAAGCCTCTCGATAGTTTTTAACTAACCCAATTCAAGCCACAACAATTACTCCCCAAGGATGCAAACTGATAGTCTGACAGCACCCCTGTGCACCGTGGACTCCTTTGAGTCCATAGCAAAAAGAGTCACTGGAAACGGCCAACCAGCCGATAAGATATGATGTGGCAAAGATGCCAAGTTTATACAAACTCTCAAAGGGAGAGAGATCACTACCTACCAAATTCTCTAAGCCGTAAACCCCTCTCAGAACCCCTATCTACTGAAGTATGAACCAATCAAATAACTGTAGGGTACAGAAAGGTACTACAGCCGATGTACTTTCTGTACCACCTGTATACGGCAAGGACATTGAGTGGACGCATGTCCACTTGTAACTCATCCTTATATTCTCTAGAATTCCTTTGACCAAATGTTATCCCTCCGCGTGGCGCCACGTCACGCCACGTCCATAAACGCGAAAGTGACCATTACAAGATCTTGGGAGTGATATACACGGTCGGATAAAATCCGAGATTAAATGTCGGTCGTCGAAACAAATGTCCGATTCATTTGTTTCGTGCGAGAAAATGTTCGCACTATATAACACTTTGTTCTATGTCTTTTCGTTAGTCACTCCGTTAAAAAAAATTCATGGTCTTAACATTGTTTAAATATTTATCAAACCTAATGTATCCTAACAAACTTCTATGACAGACTCGATAGAGCTAACGGGTACGCCGCGTTCTGCCGGTCAGAGGTTCGAGTCCTGCCAGACTCAACCTTTTGTTGAGTGTGACAAAAGTTACTCTTTAGTCCTGCCTGCTAAGGTAGGACAACAATGGCTCAACCACCCTCTCTATCCCTCAGAGACTACAACAAGTATGGTGGGTAGAGAGAGGAGGTGGAGGCAGGCTGTCTGCTTTTTCCTTTCGTATTTTTATTGAACTATATAGACCTAAAAAATACCATAAAAATCTAATAATTTCAACACTCCCCTTTTTTTCTAGTCTAACTTCTGTTGTTTTTAGAAAGCTTTAGTCCTCTCTATGCCTCAGCTGTGAGGGAGAGAGAGCTGTTCAGGACTTAAGTTTTTTTTGGTTGAGTTCGGTTCATTACTTACCAAAATTAGTGTGACAGTAAAGTTGGGAGTTCACGGTTCATTCACACTTAGGACACGCGTCGTTACTTGAGGGAATGCGTGTGTATGTCCTCCGTGGACGTACGGAAATTCGGCAAGACCACGGGACTTCGTGAAGTCAGTACTAAGGTGCCAAATCCTCTAATCAGACCGCTGACAGCCGCCGCCAAAAAATAGTGACGAGGCGTGACTAGATCATTATCACTTTACGTTGTCTGAACTTCGGTGTAAATATTTGGTAGAATAGAACTTTGTTCATAGTGAATTATTTGTTGTGATAGAATGCTAGATGTACGGCTGGAATACCTCCGTATAGTTTAGTGTAGTTTCGGTGTATAGAAGTAGGACTTAGTGAATTTGATTTTTAGGAACAAATGATATGAAAACTGTACACCCAGTTTTATGTAATTTCATTTCAAAATATCTCACACATCTGTCAGCGGAATGGATTGAAATTTTATTTGTGTATTTCTTTGTCTATTATCTACACTATGGTAAATTTTCAAGACCATTGGAGCCTTTTTCTGAAAGTTATAGTCTGTCAAATATTCTGTTCAGCCATTGGTATTTATGGAAGCTTCCTCTCTTGATTTGTTCTACTATGACTACTGCTGCATCTTCTTCATCTTCTGTGCTGAATCTTCTTCATCTTCAGTGCCAGTAATTGTCTCAGAATAACAACTTTAACTTTAGTCCACACTTTTCTCTACAATATTTTAACTTGGGAAAAGGCATGGTTTAGTCATCATATCAGCTACCATTTCCTCGTCTGATTTATATACAAGATTCACAATCATATTCTCAACTTTTCTCTGACAAAACTCAACCTTATGTCCATATGCTTAGCTTTAAAATGATGTTTTGGATTTGTTGCAATTGCAATGGCAGCTTGATTAACACAAAACACTTTATGCACCCCCATTTTCATATACCCCAGTTCTTGCAGCAAAAACTTGACCCACATCAACTCTTTCACAGCAGAACAAAAGGCCATGTACTCAGCCTCCATAGTAGACTGAGCAACAACCTTTTGTTGCTTATTGCTCCAACTGCAAGCCCCTTCCCCAACATACAACACATAACTAGAAGTGCATCTTCTCATAGGTGCGTCCTCATAACTGGCATCACTCCAAGTAGTGATGTGAGTGTGCTCCCCTCCCAAATGCAACGATAACTCTCTTGTTCCTACCAGATATCTCATAACTCTTTTAGCTGCCTCCCTATCCCTCTTTCTAGGATCATTAAGCTTCCTACTGAGTACTCCAATTGCTGCCGCTATGTCCGGCCGGGTACAATTCATAAAATAGATTAAACTTCCTACGACCTGTCGATAAAGAATAGTCTTCATAAACTCTCTCTCTTCTGTACTCATTTGATCATCTAAGATCATCACTCCTCCTTCTACACTCCCATCACTTACTTTTTTCAAGTCCATGGGAGTGGTACAACTGTTAGCATTTTCCATTTGGAATTTCTCAAGCATATTTGTTATTGCTTCTTTCTACGTGAGTCAAATGATCCTTTTCCCCCTATCTCTTTGCATTTGAACTTCAAAAATATATTTTGCCTCCCCTAAATCCTTCATGCTAAATCAATTTCTAAGATCTTTCTTCAACTTATTGATCTTTTCCAAAGACTTACTTAACACCAGTAGATCATCCACATAAATTGCAATAAAAATCACGCCATCCTCATCTTCAAACATAGAGATAGAATGGTCAGAGCAGATCTGAATATATCCCAGACTTGTATGAAACTCATCTTGTTTTTTATTCCACTATCGGGAGCCTGCTTAAGTCAATATAATGACTTTATGAGCCTGCAAACTTTGTTTTCTTCCCCATTCTCCACAAACCCTTCAGGTTGCCGCATGAAGGTTTTTTCCTCTTACTCACCATTGAGGAAGGCGGTCTTAATGTTCATCTGATGTATTTCCATGTCTTCGATTGTTGCCAAGCTAAGGAGAATCGAACAACTGGAGCAAACATCTCCTCATAGCCAATCCCCTCCTTTTGGGTGAACCCCTTTGCAACCAAACGAGCCTTGTATCTATCAATGGTATTATGTGGGTTCAGTTTTAGTTTAATTGTCAACATATACCTCTTCCCTCCAACTGAGGGTACCCATGTTGGTCCCCAAATGTCTGTGTGGATAAAATCTAGTACCTTTTATCCCCTCTATGTGGCGGCTTTAGGGAAAGGAAGTATGTTAGCTTTACCTTGGGCACAACCACTACACGCATTCACCATTTCATTATCACTAAACTGAATTCCTTCTACTATACCAATTTTTTTTATTAATTCAACCTATCAAAATGCACATGCCCCAACCGCTTATGCCAAATCATCAATTTTGGGACCCCTATATAGTAAGCATTCTTCTTTTCATCACTCATGTTAACTTTAAATATTCCTTGACTTCCCTTATCAGCAATGAAGTAAACTTCATCCCCATACTTAGCTGTGAAGACTCCCTTTCTAGTGAAGGTATCAAACTCTTTGTCATCTAACACAGATGTGGAGACAAGATTTTTAATCAGCTGAGGAATATAGAGCACATCTGAGAAAGTGAGTATCAAAGTCTTACCCTCCACTAAGACTTTCATATCTACTGATCCCACTAGATCTGTTGTAACCACTCTCCCATCCCCATACTCTATTTCTGCAGTAAGGATTTTCCTTAGCTTAGTGAAGAGGTCCTTGTCACGACACATATGCATGGATGCACGTGAGTCAATGATCCATCCTTCCTGTGGAGCTTCTCGAATTGCTCCAAAGGCACATTTTTGTCTTCGAGGGATCTCATTCTCCTCCAGACTCTCGTCAAGAAGAAACTCCCCATCCTTCTTAGAGAACTCGTCCTCGGTTTCTCTTGTCACCTTTGTGACCACAAGTGACTTTTTCTTCCCTCCAAAAGAACCCCCTCCACGGTTTTCTTGGCGCCTCAACTGCAACAGCTTCACATTATTCGTGATAGAGTGTCCTGGTTTTTTGCAAAAATGACAAAGGCCCTTTGGGGGCCTCCGTCCTCTAGAGTGATCTCTTTCCCCTTTGTACAATTTCTTTGGATCCTTCCCCCATCGGTCCCCTCATGCAGCTACAGCTTGAATGCTCTTTCCTCCTGTCTTAATCTCCATGGTGTTTTCTTGCACAAGTATCATCCGCACCACTGTATTCCCCTTCCATAAACGGTCAATCATAGCTTGTGTTCAGTACACTATGTTCTCGTACTCGTCTGGTAACTTCATGATGAGAGTATTAACTTTCGTCTTCATAGCACCTGTCCACCCGACACTTTTTATCTCCATATACAAACAAGAAAGATCATTACAGTAATCTAACATCTTTCCTCCTTTGTAAGTGTAACTCACTAGCTTTTGCTCAGCCAACTAGAGCTCGTGAATAGTACCAGCTCTATGGATCTTCACCAAACTCACCCACAACTCCTCGGTTTGTAAATGTGAAGATGAGTGGTGGCCAAGGCTTGAGTGAGGTGCCTTAGAATGAAGTTCTTAACAGCCATGTTTATGTCTTCCCATTTTTGAGTATCGTTTTCCACGGTCTTCACAACCGCAGTTTCCAATACCGTGGCAATAGGAGTGAGGGGTGTCTCGTTCTCTTTCCCTTATTGGGACAAACTGTTGTCCCCATCATCTGCCTCCTCCGTTGAAGCAGTTGCTGCTGCAGAAAAACCTTACTCCTCCAAATCCTGGTGAAGTTCCCGATGGTGGTCCTTTCACTTGCCACTAACGATACCCTAGTATCATTTTTCGCACAAAGCCCCCATCATCATGGCTTCCCAACAGATGAACCCAGATCCATTGAAGGTGGGCACCCCAGAGGGTGGGCCCCTATCCTGCAAATATGTGTCCTCCATTGACTACAAAATTCAGGAAGCCCCTAAATAGTTTTTAACTAACCTACTTCAAGCCACAACAACTGCAGCCCTAAGAGGCAAACTGACAGTCAGATTGCCTCCCTTTGCAGCTTGGACTCCCCTGAGTCCATAGCAAAAAGAATCACTGAAACACCTAACCGACCGATAAGATATGATGTGGGAAAGATACCAAGTTTATTCAAACTCTCAAAGGGAGATAGATCACTACCTACCAAATTCTCTAAGACCTAAACCCCTCTCACAACCCCTATCTATTGAAGTACGAACCAATCAAATAACTGTAGGGTACCGAAAGTTACTATGACCAATGTACTTTCTGTACAGCTTGTGTACGGCAAGGCCATTGAGTGGACGCGTGTCCACTTTTAACTCATCCTTATATTCTCTAGAAATCCTTTGACCAAATGTTATCCCTCCGCGTGGCGCCACGTCATGCCACTGAAACTCTGTGTGCTCCATTGCCCACAGAAATCGCAGATCCAAAAGAAACTTATCTAGATAGTGCCGACTCCAAGTTGATATAAACCCAAATGACTGACCCCTTGACAATCAAAGACCCATTATTGTTTCACCCCTGTGAAATAAGACTTTCTCTGTGCTCAGTTCCACCACAGAATGCAAAGTAAGAATATGAGGTTTGGACACATTCACCCACTTTGACTTTCCCTTAGAAATGCAGCCACCGTGGCAAGTAGAAACTCTGACCGGCTACACCCTTGTGTAGCTTGGACTCCCCTGAGTTCGCAGCAAAAAAAAATCACTGAAAATGGTCAAGTAAATCGATAGTTATGGCTGGCCAAAGTTTGCCATTTATACAAGGTGCTCTCTAGGAGAGGCAGCTACCTACCCAAAACTTTCTAAGTCGTTTTTTCCCTCTAAAACTCTATCTAATGAAGTATGGCACCAATCAAATTATTGTGTCGTACAGAGAAGTACAGGTGCCGGTGTACTTTATGTACGACCATTGTACAATATGGCCAAAATGTCGACACGTGTCAAATCAAGATTTGTTTCGTAATCTCTGGAGTTCTCGTAATCCAATGTTATCACGCCACGTGTCATTTGACGTGGCAAATATAGTAAAATGCCAAAAGTACTTCTTCCGTGATCGCGGCGCCTATCGCGGCCGTCCGATAAAAACCGGCTATAATCCAAGCCGCTGAAACTCGACGCGCGGTATTTGTTTCGCTGTCAAAACAAATGCTCGGTATCCGTTCCGTCCCCATACCGTACTCCGTACTAAATCAAACTGTATCTATGCACTAAGTATCTATTCTCCGTTAAACGAATTAATCTACATTTAAGAATTTATATATTTATCAAACCCAATATAATGTAATATTAGTCCTAGACTTAACGGTTAAAGCTAATGGCTACGGAAACTTGACGGACGGCAGGTACCAGGATCAATTCCTGGGTCCGTCAAGTACCTTTTGATAAATCTACCTAATCCACCCCCTGTCTTCTCTAGTGAGATTAGGCAGTCATGGCTCTAGCTCCCTTTTAAGCCTTCGGTGACTACAAGAAGTGTGGGGGCTTGGAGAAGGGAGTCAGGGACAGACTGCCTTTGCTCTTTTTCTATAAAGACCTAGAAAATACTCAAATATCAACACCCACGTCCATAAAAGCCAAAACGACCATTACACGATCTCGACAGTGAAATATGCCGTCGGACTAAATCTGAAATTAAATATCAACCGTCGAAACAAATGTCCTATTCATTTGTTTGTGCAAGATAATGTTCGCACTTTATACACTTGGTTCTATGTCTTTTCGTTGGTCATTCCGTTAATCGAATTCATGGTCTTAACACTGTTTAAATATTTATCAAATCTAATGTATCCTAACGGACTTCTACGATAGACTAGATTGAGCTGACGGCTACGCCGCGCTCTGCCGGTCAGAGGTTTGAGTCTCGCCAAACTCAACCTTTTTTTGAGAGTTACATAAGTCCCTCTTTAGTCCTATATGCTGAGCTATGACAGCCATGGCTCAACCATCCTCTTTATACCTTAGTGACTACAACAAGTATGGAGGTTAGAGAGAGGAGGTTGAGGCAGGTTGTCTGCTTTTTTCTTTTCTTATTTGTACTGAACTATTTAGACCTAGAAAAAACCATAAAAATCTAATAATATCAACATATTCTTGACGAGAGTCTGGAGGAGAAGGATATCCCTCTGAGACAGAGGTGTGCCTTTAGAGCAATTCAGGAAGCTCAACAAGAAGGATGGATCATCGACTCAGGTGAATCCATGCATATGTGTCGTGATAAGCAACTCTTCACTAAGCTATGAAAGATCCCTACTGTTGAGATACAGTTTGGGGATGGGAGAGTGGTTACTACAGATCTAGTGGGGTAAGTAGATTTGAAAGTCTTAGTGGAGGGTAAGACTTCTATACTCAAATTCTCAGATGTACTTACATTCCTCAACTGAGTAAAAATCTTCTCTCTACATCGGTGTTAGATGACAAAGAGTTCGATACCTTCACTAAAAAGGGAGTCTTCATAGCTAAGTATGGGGATAAAGTCTACTTCACGTCTGATAAGGGTAGCTAAGGAATGTTTAAGCTTAAATTGAGTAATGGAAAGAATAATGCTTGCTATGTTAGTGTTCCAAAACTAAAGATTTGGCATAATTGGTTGGGGGATGTGCATTTTGATAGGTTGAGGGAAATGAGAAATCTTGTTGTAGTAGAGGGCATTCAGCTTGGTGATAATGAAATGGTGGATGATTGTAGTGGATGTGCTAAAGGAAAAGCTCACAGACTTTTTTTTCCCAAAGCTTTCACATATAGGGGGGAAAAGGAGCTAGATCTAGTCCACGCAGATATCTGGGGACTTGCAAGAGTACCTTCGATTGGAGGGAAGAGGTTTATGTTAACAATAATTGATGACTGGTCTAGGTACTCTAAAGTCTTCTAACTAAAAACAAAGTCTGAAACACCAACTTACTTCAAAGAATATCAAGCTTGGAGTGAGAAGTTGCATCGAACCCCTATTAAGAGACAAGGAAATATAATGGGGGAGAATATACCTCTTACCAATTTGAGGAATACCTGAGAGATGAGGGAATTCAGCACCAAAAACGTGTACCATATAACGTGGAACAAAATGGGGTAGTTGAGAGGTTGAATCGAACACTAGGAGATAGTGCATGCAGTATGTTGGTCGACAAGAAAATATGAAAGAGATATTTGGTAGAGGCCATAAACTGTGCCAACTACATTAAGAATAGAGTCTTTACCTCACCTTATGAGTGATGGGTTGGAAGGAAACAAGATATCTCTCAACTTAAAGTATCGTTAGCCAAGTTTACAATCTTGACACGGATAAGAATAACTAGAAACTAGATGCTAAGGAAAAACCTGAATATTTTGAAGGATATGATGAGGATATTAAGGGATATACAGTCTATGACTTAGCAAAGATAGATATCATTTTGGTCAAGCACCTAGTTGTCATGGATAAAGGGAAGTCATTTGACCCTTTTAAATATTTGAAGAAGAAAAGAATCAGATTTGAGTCCAGAGGTGAGGAGGAGTCCGTCCTTCTCGAAATGGACATGAGTGAAACAGGGATTGCAAATTTTGGGGAGATCTAAGACACACAAGATCCACCGAAAACCTCATATATATTTATTGACTTCGAGGAGACAAAAGAGTAGGAACCAGAACTGGCTTCCAAAGATAGGGGAGCCGATGAGACAATAAGGAGAAATCATGGACTACAAAATTTAAAAAGCCTCTAGATAGATTTTAACTAACCCACTTCAAGCCATAACCGCTACTGCCTAAGAGAGCAAACTGCCAGTCTGACTGCACCCCTGTGCCGCATGGACTCCCTTGAGTCCGTAGCAAAAAGAATCCATAAAAACGGCCAACCATTCAATAAAATATGAGCCAGCAAATCTGCCAATCTTATACAAAAGCTCTCTTAGAGAGAGGTGACTACCTACTAAATTTTCCTAAGTCTTAAACCCCTCTCACAACCCCAATCTACTAAAGTACGAACCAATCACATGACTCTAAAGTACAGAAAGGTACTACGGCCGATGTTCTTTCTGTACGCCCTGTGTACGACAAAGGTACTGAGTGGACGCGTGTCACTCTTCCACTCGTTTGGATGTTCCCCATAATTCTTGCGACCAAATGTTATCCTTCCACGTGGCGCCAGGTCATGCCACGTCTATAAACGCATAAGTGACCATTCCGCGATCTCGGGAGTTTTGTATGCCTTCGGATTAAATCCGACATTAAATGACGGTCGTCGAAACAAATGTCTGATTCATTTGTTTCGTGTTAAATAACGTTCCCACTGAAACTTTAACTACTTCTATGTTCCTTTGTTCACATTTGAGTTAAATACGTTTCAAATCCAATGTATGTTAACAGACTTCTACGACAGACTAGTTAGAGCTAACGGCTACGCCGTACTCTACTGCTCGGAGGTTTGAATCCTACCAGAATCAACCTTTTGTTGAGAGTGACATAAGTCACTCTTTAGTCGTGCCTATTGAACTAAGGCAGCCATGGCTCAACCACCCTCTCTATCCTTTAGTGACTACTACAAGTATGGTGGCTAGAGAGAGGAGGTGGAGGCAAGCTGTTCGCCCTTTTCTTTTCTTTTTTATACTAACATATTTATACCTAGAAAATACTCTAGAAATCTATTAATTTCAACAAAGTACAAACCAATCACATAACACTATGGTACAACAAGGTACTACGGCTGATGTAATTTCTGTACGGCTTGTGTACACCAAGGCCATTGAGTGGACGTGTCCACTTTTAACTCGTCTTTTTGTTCTCCGAAATTCCCGCGAGCGAGTGTTATCTCTCCACGTTTTGCCTAGTCATGCCACGTCCACAAACCGCCATGGTGACCATTCTGCGATTTTAGAAGCGATATGTGCCGTCGGATTACAAACCGACATTCAATAATAGCCATCAAAACAAATGTCTGATTCATTTGTTTCGTGCGAGATAATTTTTTGCACTATATATTACTTAGTTCTATGTTGTTTCATTTGTCATTCCATTAATCGGATTCAGGGTCAAAACACAGTTTAAATAAATATCACAACCAATGTAATTCAACGAACTTCTACGACAGGCCGGTTATAGCTGACGGCTATGCCTCGCTCTGCCGATCGGAGGCTCGAGTCCTGCTTGACTGAACCTTTTGTTGAGAGTGACATAAGTCACTCTTGAGTCTTGCCTCGTGAATTAGGACAGCCATGGCTCAACCACCCTCTCTATCCCTCAGTGACTACAACAAGAATGGTGGAAAGAGAGAGGAGGTGGAGGCAGGCTGCCTGCCCTTTTCAATTTATATTGTACTGATCTATTTAGACCTAGAGAATACCATATAAATCAAATAAATTCAACAGCGGGAGGACAGGTACAATAAAGATGAAAGTTAACACTCTCATCATGAAGTTACCCGAGCAGTATGAAAACATTGTGTACCGAGTAAAAGAAATGACTGGCAGTTCAGGGAAGTGGAACAGAGTGGTCCAGATGATACTTGTGCAGGAAGGCACAATTGAGATTAGGAGAGGGGGAAAGAGCATCCAAGCTCTAGCTGCAAGAGCAAACCGGTGGAGGAAAGACCCGAAGAAATCGTTCAAAAGAGAGAAAGATGAGTCTGGAGGACTGAGGCCCCCAAAGGGTCTTTATCATTTTTGGAAAAAGCCGGGACACTTCATAGCCGATTGTGTCAAGCTATCGAAGTTCAGGCTCCAAGAAAACCGTGAAGGGGGTTCTTCCGGAGGGAAGAAGAATGAAATTGAGGTCACAAAAGTGAAATGAGAGACCGAGGACAAGTCCACTGAGGAGGAGGATGGGGAGCTTCTTCTTGACGAGAGTTTGGAAGAGAAGGAGATCCCTTGGAAACAGAAATGTGCTCTCAGAGCAATTTGGGAAGCTCCACAGGGAGGATGGATCATCGACTCAGGTGCTTCCATGCATATGTTCTGTGATAAGCACCTCTTTACTAAGATAAGAAAGATCCCTACTATAGAGATAAAGTATAGGGATGGGAGAGTGGTTACTACAATTCTAGTGGGGTCTGTTGATATGAAAGTCTTAGTGGAGGGTAAGACATCTATACTCACATTCTCAAATGAACTCTACATTCTTCAGCTAAGTAAAAATTTTGCATCTATGTCTGTGATAGATGACAAAGAGTTTGATACCTTCACTAGAAAGGGAGTCTTTACAGCTAAGTATGAAGATGAAGTCTATTTCACGGCAGATAAGGGTAGCCAAGGAATGTTTAGGCTTAACCTGAGTAATGAAAAGAATAATGCTTACTATGTTGGTGTTCCAAAATTGATTATTTGGCATAAGCGGTTGGGACATGTGCATTTTGATAGGTTGAAGGAAATGAAAAAGCTTGGGGTAGTAGAAGGCATTCAGTTCGGGGATAAAAAATGATGGATGATTGTAGTGGTTGTGCTCAAGGTAAGGCTCACAGACTTCCCTTTCCCAAAGCCGCCACATATAGAGGTGAGAAAGTGTTAGACTTGATCCACACAGATATTTGGGGACCTGCAAAAGTACCTTCGGTTGGAGGAAAGAGGTTTATGATGACAATAACTGATGACTGGTCTAGATACTCTAGAGTCTACTTTTTGAAAACAAAGTCTAAAGCATCAACTTACTTCAAAGAATATAAAGCCTGGAGTGAGAAGTTGCATGAAACCCCCATTCAGAGGATAAGGAGTGATAATGGGGGGGAATATACCTCTAACCAGTTTGAGGAATATATGAGAGACGAGGGAGTGCAGCAGCAGAAAACTGTACCATATAACCCGGAACAAAATGGGGTAGCTGAGAGGTTGAATCGAACACTAAGAAATAGTGCATGCAGTATGTTGGCAGATAAGAAAATAGGAAAGAGATTTTGGGCTTAAGCCATGAACTATGCCAACTACATTAAGAATAGAGTCCTTACCTAGGGAGTGACACCTTATGAGAGATGGGTTGGAAAGAAACCAGATATCTCACACCTTAAAGTTTTCGGTAGCCAAGTTTACAGTCTTGACACGGATATGAAAAAGTGGAAGCTAGATGCTAAGGGAAAACCTGGATACCTTTTGAGATATGATGATGATGTTAAGGGATATAGAGTCTATGACTTAGCAAAGAAAGATATCATTCTAGTCAAACACTTAGTTGTCATGGATGAAGGGAAGTCATTTGACCCCTTCAAATATACAAAGAAGATAAGAATCAAATTTGAGTCAGAAAGTGAGGAGAACTCGATCGTTCCCGAAAGGGACATGAGTGAAACCGTGATTGCAGATTCAGGGGAGATACGAGATACGGGAGACTCACCGGAAACCTCTCCTATGGATTTCGAGGACATAGAAGAAGCGGGAACAAAACCGGCTTCCATGGACAGGGGAGCCGATGAGACAGTGAGAAGAAACCCAAGACTTCCATCCATTCCAGCTTCGGAGTTTGAGGGAGGAAGGAGGAGCAGCAAAAGGATACAAGAAAAACAGGCCGCTGAAACTCTGAGACCTCCATAAGTCCTCAGAGTGGATAGCTTCCAAGAAGCCTCTAGGATAATCCTCACCCCTTTGTGTTTAAGAAAAAAATAACTGCCACCCTGGCAGACAAAAACACTGACCACCTTCACCCCTGTAAAGGCAAGACTCCCGTGAGTCGATAGCAAAAATAATCTTTGAATTTGCTCCCCTGAGTAGTAAGTTATAGAGGGTCAAAGTTGACCTTTTGTATAGAAGCTCTCGGGGAGAGAGGGTCCTATCTTCTAATTTTTTTAAGTCATATCTCTCTCCCTGACTCTATCTAGTGATGTACGGAACCAATCAAATTACACTTCCGTACGCAAAAGTACAGCTGCCGGTGTACTTTATGTATAGACATTGTACGACATGGCCTAAATGTCCACACGTGGAATATCCGGATTCGCTCCTTTAATCCTCTGAGATGCCACGCTACAATGTTACATCGCCACGTGTTATCCGATGTGGCAATGCCCACAAACCGCCGAATTCTCCTTCCGCGATCTCGGCGCTAATTCCGGCCGTCCGATTAAACTCGCATTTGATCGTAGCCGTAATAAATACATGAGCGGTATTTGTTTCTCTTACGAAATCAATGCGCGGTATTGATTTCTTATCCGTACCGCAATTCGTACTTTTACACTACCATATCTATGTATCTCGTTAACAGTTATAGTTAAATGACTTATCTTACGTGTACATGTTTAAATCATTATCGTACTATATACTATGTAATACTACTTCTAGACTTAACGGCTGAGGCTACCGGATGTACTCTCTGACTGCCGGCAGGTACCAGGATCAAATCCTGTCGCCGGCACATATCTTTTAGTAATTAATCCCTAGACTAATATAAATTTCCCGTAAACCTGAGGATAGCCTAGGTAGCCATGGCTCTAGCTTCCTCTCCAATTTCTCAGTGACTGCGACAAGTTTGAGAGTTGGAGAGAGAAGTTAGAGGTAGACTGCCTCGGCTTCTTTATTTCTATTCAGACCTAGAAAATACTTAAAAACCATTATTTCTAACTCCCCTTATTTTCTAGTCAATCTTTTATTTCAGACCACACTTCTCCCTGCAGAAAATTAGCTTAGGGGAAGGCACAAGTTTGGTCATCATATCTGCTACCATCTCACTATCTGGCCTGTACTCTAAACTGATTATTTTGTTTTCTACTTTTTCTCTAACAAAGTTGAGTCTGATGTCCATGTGTTTGGCTTTAAAATGATGTTTAGGATTGGCAGAAATAGCAATTGCTGCCTGATTATCATAAAAACTTTTCTGCACACCACTCTTAAGGTGACCAAGCTCATCAATCAAAGACTTGACCCACATCAATTATTTTACAGCCGAGCAAGAGGCCATATACTCAGCCTCCATGGTGGATTGAGCAATAACTCTTTGCTGTTTGCTACTCCAACAGCAAGCCCCATCACCCACATATAATACATATCCAGAAGTGCATCTCCTCATCGGAGCATCACCATAACTGGCATCACTCCAAGTAGTGATGTCTGTATTCTCCCCACCCAAATGCAACCATATATCCCTAGTTCCTATCAAATATCTAAGGACTCTCTTAGCTGCCTCCCAATCCTTCTTAGTGGGAGCATTTAGACTTCTACTCAGCACTCCTACTGCTGCAGCTAAATCCGGCCGGGTACAATTCATAAAATAGATTAGATTTCCCACTACTTGCCTGTAAAGAATAGTCTGCATGAACTTCTATTCTTCAGGAAATAATTCCTCGTCTAAGACTATGACTCCTTCTTCCTCACTTCCCTTCTTCAACTCCATTGGAGTTGTACAACTATTAGCTTTATCCATTTGAAATTTTTCAAGCATGTTCCCTATTGCTTCTTTTTGAGTCAGTCTTATAATTTTCCTTTTTCGGTCTCTCTCTACTTGAATTCCCAAAATATATCTTGCTTCTCCCATATCCTTCATTTCAAATCTCCCCTTAAGATCGGTTTTTAGTTTATTAATTTTTTCCATTGATTTACTTAAAACAAGCAAATCATCAACATAAATTGCAATAAATATAAAACCTTCCTCATCTTCGAAAACATAGATTGAGTGATCTGAGCTGATCCGAATATATCCCAGATCGGTAAGAAACTCATCAAGCTTCTTATTCCATTGTCGAGGCGCCTGTTTCAAACCATAAAGAGATTTAATCAGCCGGCATACCCTACTCTCCTCTCCTTCCTCCACAAATCCTTCGGGTTGTCGCATGAAGATCTCCTCTTCCAATTCTTCATGCAAAAAGGCTATCTTGATGTCCATCTGGTGCACCTCCATGTCTTTCGATGCTGCCAGATTGAGAAATATGCGGACGGAGGGAAATCTGACGACCGGACAAAGGTTTCCTCGTAGTCAATTCCCTCCTTTTGTGTAAATCCCTTTGCCACTAATCCGTTCTTGTAGCCCTCAATCGTGTTATCTGGGTTCAGTTTTAATTTGAAAACCCACTTACAACGGATTGGTTTTAGGTTAGGAGGACAATCCACCAGATCCCAAGTATCGGCTGCCATAATTGAGGCCATCTCCTCATTGATGGCTGTCTTCCACCGATTCCTTTATGGACAGGTCATCACCTCTCCAGAAATTAGAGGTTCATCTTGATGAGATAGCTTTGTTACCTTGGTATTAACCTGTTTTTCTTGTAATCTTTTGTTACTTCTCCTTTCCCTCTCAAAATCTGTGGCCGAAATAGATTGTTCCCATGGGTTCTTTCGAACAATCTCGGCTTCTCCCCTATCCCTGTATTCCGAATCAGTTTCCACCACGTCTTTCGCTTCGGGTAGAGTTGTCACTGGAGTTTCCGTAGCTGAGTCCTTTTCGGTCTAATTTGTACCTGTAAGAATGTCATTTTCTATAAAACTTCGATAATTAGGAAGTTCAAAGTCATCGGAATTTTCTGACTCAATTTTGATTTTTACTGACTTTGTATACTTGAAGGGATCTAGAGACTTTCTTTCATCCATAACTACTAGATGCTTTACTAAGATTATATTTTCCATTTTTAGATCATAAACTCTATATCCTTTAACATCCTCATTATATCCTAATAAGTATCCCAGTTTTCTTTTACGATCTAGCTTCCAATTAGACCGGTCTGTATCTAGACTAAATACTTGACTACCAAAAACCTTTAAGTGAGATATGTCTGGTTTCCGGCCTGTCCATCTCTCATAAGGTGTTTGATCTTTTATAGTTGAAGTAAGAACTCTATTCTTGAGGTAATTAGCATAGTTCATTGCTTCTGCCCAAAACCTTTTTCCTATCTTTTTATCTGAAACATACTTCTAGCACTATCACTTAGTGTTCTATTTAACCTTTCAGCTACCCCATTCTGTTCCGGATTTTTTGGAACTGTCTTTTTGTGTTGAACCCCATCTTCCCTCAGAAAATCCTCAAACTGGTTAGAAGTCTACTCTCCACCATTGTCACTCCTTACTCTCTTGATTGGAGTTTCATGCAGTTTTTCGCTCCATGCTTTATATTGTCTAAAACAATCCTGAGCTTCTGACTTGTTTTTCAAAAAATACACCCGGGAATACCGAGACCAATCATCAGTGATAGTCATCATAAATCTCTTCCCCCCCGGTGAGGGCACTTTAGCCGGTCCACAAATATCTGTGTGTACTAGATCTAGAATTTTTTCTCCCTTATAGGTGGTTGTTTTAGTAAAGAGTAATCTGTGTGCTTTACCTTGAGCACACTAACTATAATCACTTATATTATCACTCTCACTGAACTGAATCCCTTCCACCACTCCCATCTTTTTCATCTCCCTTAACTTATCTAGATTTACATGCCCAAGCCTCGTATGCCACATTATAATATCATGAACACCAGCATAATAAAGTTTCTTCATTTCATTACTTAATATCAGCCTTAACATCCCATGGCTACCTTTCTCAACAATGAAATAGACTTCCTCCTCAAAACTAGCAGTAAAGACTCCTTCCTTAGTGCTAGTAAATAAAATCCTTATCACTAATACAGATGTAGAGATGAGGTTTTTGTTCAGCTCCGGAATAAACAATACATCGGCGAATGTTACTATTGATGTCTTTCCTTCTACTAACACTTTCAGATCTACCGATCCTACAAGAGAAGTGGTGACTTTCCTCCCATCCCCGTACACTATCTCTACGGTGGGAATATTTCTTATCTTAGTGAACAAGTGCCTATCCTTACACATGTGCATGGAGGCACCTGAATCTACAATCCAGCCTTCTTCACTTATCAATCCACCGTAAGCACATTTCGCCTTCGTGGAATTTCGACCTCATTTTTTGTAGAAACTAATGGTTTTATTAGTATTTTCTAGGTCTAAATAGAAATATAGAAAGAAGCCGAGGCAGTCTACCTCTAACTTCTCTCTCCAAATCTCAAACTTGTCGCAGTCACTGAGAAGTTGGAGAGGAAGCTAGAGCCATGGCTACCTTGGCTATCCTGAGGTTTACGGGAATTTTATACTAGGGTTTATTTATTTATTTAAAAGGAATGTGCCGGCGGCAGGATTTGATCCTTGTACCTACCGGCCGGCAGACAGGAAATAGCCGGTAGCCTTAGCCGTTAACTCTAGGAATAACATTACGTAGTATGTTGTTTGATATTTATTTAAACACGTAAACATAGGATATCATTTAATTGTAATTGTTTACGGTATACATAGATCCGGTAATGTATAAGTACGGAATACGGTACGAGCAAGAAATCAATACCGCGCATTTATTTCTTAAGTGAAATGAATACCGCGCATGTATTTATTACGGCTACAATTAAATTCAATTCTAATCGGACGGCCGGAATTAGCGCCGAGATCGCGGAAGAAGATTTCGGCGGTTTGTGGCCATCGCCACGTCAGATGACGCGTGGCGAAATTACATTGGATCGTGGAATCTCCAGAGATTATAGCACCGAATCCGGATATGACATGTGTCGACATTTAGGCCATGACGTACAATGTCCGTACATAAAGTACACTGACAGCTGTACTTTTTCGTACGGAACTGTATTCTGATTGGTTTCGTATATCGGTAAATAGAGTATGTGAGAGAGATATGACTTAGAAAAATTAGGAGATAGGACCCTCTCTCCCAGAGAGCTTCTGTACAAAAGGTCAACTTTGACCCTCCATAACTTACTGCTCAGGGGAGCACATTCATAGATTCTTTTTGCTATCAACTCATGGGAGTCTTGCCTTCACAGGGATGCAGGTGGTCAAAGTTTTTGTCTGCCAGGGTGGCAGTTATTCACAAAGGGGTCAGGATTATCATAGAGGCTTCTTGGAAGCTGTCCACTCTGAGGACTTATGGAGGTCTTAGAGATTCAGGTTATGGGCCCACCCTCTAGGGTACCAATTTTTAATGGAACTGGATTCATATACTTGGAAAGTATGATGATAGGAGCTCTATGCGAAAAAAGGTTTTGGGGAATAGTGAGTGGACGGTTGGGGCGTCCATCAAGTCTTGGAATTCCTCCAGGTTTGGAGGAAGCAGATTCACCAGGAAAGAGGATCCATCTTCAACGGAGGAAAAAGAAGGAGTGGTGGTGGACAAAAGAAAGGAGAAGGAGACGACCACACCAATACCAACTGGTTCGAAATTCATGTCACCTATTCCGAGGAACGAGGAGAATGATACTGAAACCTGAGACTTCAACAATATGGCGGCAAAGTACTTCATCCTACGCCATCTCACTCAAGGACTTGCATGTCCTCATTTGCAGGTAGAAAGGGCATCCAATCTTTGGATGGCTCTCATAGAGATGTACTGAAGTGGTACGATTCAGCAACAACAGTTGGCTGATCAGAAAGTTAAGGAGTATGTATACAAAGGGGGAAATATGTTGGATTTTTGCAATGAGCTTGCTACACTCTTCATGGAGCTAGAGAGTGCGGGAAAAGATTTTAGTGAAAAAGAAAAGGTTAACTGTTTACTGATGAAGTTACCTGATGAGTTCGAGAACATAGTCAACCGTGTGCAGGACTTGCCGGACTCAAGGTGGATATGGAACTCAGTGGTAGGGATGATTCTCGTTCGAGAGAATACAATTGAGATCCGAAGGGGAGGAAAGAGTGGCCAAGCCTTGGCAACAGCGACTGATTGGAGGAACAAGGATTCCCGAAAACCGGTCGGAAACTATTGGGGTAGGGAGCAGAAAAAACAGGCCGACGCGTTCGAACCTAGGGCTCCCAAAGGTTTATGTCATTTTTGTAAGAAACCGGGGCACTATATGGCAGAGTGCACTAAGCTAACCGAGCTTCGGTTAAAGGAGGGGCAGATCGGTGGTACCCTGAGAGGAAAGAAAAAGGCCCTTGTCACAGAGGTACTTGAGGCGGAATCCGAGGACGAGGACGATGAGCTCCTTTTGATTGAGGAGTTGGAGGCGAAAAATGAGGTCGAAATTCCACGAATGCAGAAATGTGCTTACGGTGGATTGAAAGGTGAAGCACGCTAGATTGTAGATTCAGGTGCCTCCATACACATGTGTAAGGATAGACACCTGTTCACTAAGATAAAAAAGATTACCAACGTAGGGATAGAGTACGGAGATGGGAGGATAGTCACCACTACTCTTGTGGGATCAGTAGATTTGAAAGTGTTAGTAGAATGAAAGACATCCATATTAACATTCTCCGATGTATTGTTTATTCCAGAGCTGAACAAAAATCTTATCTCTACATCTCTATAAGATGATAAGGGTTTTTTCACTAGCATTAGGGAAGGAGTCTTTACTGCTAGTTTTGAGGAGGATGTCTATTTCATTGCTGAGAAAGGTAGACATGGGATGTTTAGGCTGATCTTAAGTAATGAAAAGAAGAAATTTTATTATACTGGTGTTCATGATATTATGATGTGGCATAAGAGGCTTGGGCATGTGAATCTAGATAAGTTAAGAGAGATGAAAAAGATGGGAGTGGTGGAAGGGATTCAGTTCAGTGAGAATGATGATATTAGTGATTGTAGTGGATGTGCTCAAGGTAAATCACACAGATTACCCTTTTCTAAAACAGCCACCTATAAGGGAGAAAAAAATCTAGATCTAGTACACACATATGTTTGGGGACCGGCTAGAGTGCCCTCACCGGGGAGGAAGAGATTTATGATGACTATAACTGATGATTGGTCTCGGTATTCCCGGGTGTATTTTTTGAAAAACAAGTCAGAAGCTCAGGAATGTTTTAGTCAATATAAAGCATGGAGCGAAAAACTCCATGAAAATCCAATCAAGAAAGTAAGGAGTGACAATGGTGGAGAGTATACTTCTAACTAGTTTGAGGATTTTCTGAGGGAAGATGGAGTCTAACAAAGTTCCATAAAACCCGGAACAGAATGGGGTAGCTGAAAGATTGAATAGGACACTAAGTGATAGTGCTAGAAGTATGTTGTCCGATAAGAAGATAGGAAAAAGATTTTGGGCAGAAGGAATGAATTGTGTTAATTACCTCAAAAATAGAGTTCTTAATTCAGCTATAAATGATCAAACACCTTATGAGAGATGGACTGGCCGGAAACTAGACATATCTCACTTAAAGGTTTTCGGCAGTCAAGTATTCGGTATAGATACAGATCGGTCTAATTGGAAGCTAGATCCTAAAGGAAAACCAGGATATTTATTAGGATATAATAAGGATGTTAAAGGATTTAGAGTTTATGATCTAAAATTGGAAGATATAATCATAGTAAAACATCTAGTAGTTATGGATGAAGGAAAGTCTGTGGATCCCTTCAAGTATACGAAGTCAGTAAAAATCACATTTGAGTCAGAAAATTCCGATGACTTTGAGCTTCGTAACTATCCAGGTTTTAGAGAAGATGACATTCTTGCAGGTACAAATCATACCGAAAAGGACTTGGCTGCGGAAACTCCAGTGACAACTCTACCTGAAGCGGAAGACGTGGTGGAAATTGATTCAGAATCAAGGGATAAGGGAGAAGCCAAGAATGTTCGAAAGAACCCACGAGAACCATCTATTCCGGCCACAGATTTTGAGGGGGGAATGAGAAGTAGCAAAAGATTGCAAGAATAACAAGTTAATAACAAGGTAACAAAACTATCTCATCAAGATGAACCTCGGACTTATGGAGAGGCGATGACTTGTCGAAAAAGGAACCGGTGAGATACAGCAATAAATGACGAGATGGCCTCAATTATGGCAGTCGATACTTCCGAGCTAGTGGATTGTCCACCTAACCGAAAACCAATCGGTTGTAAGTGGGTTTTCAAATTAAAACCGAATCCAGATAACACAATTGAGCGCTACAAGGCCAGATTAGTGGCAAAAGGATTTACACAAAAGGAGAATATCGACTACAAGGAAACCTTTGCGCCGGTCGTCAAATTTCCCTCCCTCCGCATACTTCTCAGTCCGACAGCAATGGAAGACATGGAGGTGCACCAGATGGACATCAAAACAGCCTTTTTGCTCGGAGAATTGGAAGAGGAGATCTTCATGCAACAACTCGAAGGATTTGTGGAGGAAGGAGAGGAGAGTAAGGTATGTCGGCTGATTAAATCACTTTATGGTTTGAAACAGGCGCCTCGACAATGGAAGAAGAAGCTTGATGAGTTTCTTACCGGTCTGGGATATATCCGGATCAGCTCAGATCACTCAATCTATGTTTTTGAAGATGAGGAAGGTATCATATTCATTGCAATTTATGTTGATGATTTGCTTGTTTTAAGTAAATCAATGGAAAAAAATAATAAACAGAAAACTGATCTTAAGAGGAGATTTGAAATGAAGGATATGGGTGGAGCAAAATATATTTTGGGAATTCAAGGGGAGAGAGACCGAAAAAGAAAAATTATAAGATTGACTCAAAAGGAAGCAATATAGAACATGCTTGAAAAATTTCAAATGGATAAAGCTAATAGTTGTACAACTCCAATGGAGTTGAAGAAGGGAAGTGAGGGGAGTGAGGAAGAAGGAGTCATAGTCTTAGAAGAGAAATTATCTCCAGAAGAACAGAAGTTCATGCAGACTATTCCTTACAGGCAAGTAGTGGGAAGTGTAATCTATTTTATGAATTATACCCGGCCGGATTTAGCTGCAGCTGTAGGAGTGCTGAGTAGAAGTCTAAATGCTCCCACTAAGAAGGATTGGGAGGCACCTAAGAGAGTTTTTAGATACTTGATAGGAACTAGGGATCTATGGGTGCATTTGGGTGGGGAGATTACTGACATCACTACTTGGAGCGATGCTAGTTATGGTGATGCTCCTATGAGGAGATGCACTTCTGGATATGTATTATATGTGGGTGATGGGGCTTGCTGTTGGAGTAGCAAACAACAAAAATTTATTGCTCAGTCCACCATGGAGGCTGAGTATATGGCCTCTTGCTCTGTTGTAAAAAAATTGATGTGGGTCAAGTCTTTGCTTGGTGAGCTTGGTCACCTTAAGAGTGGTGTGCAGAATTTTTTTTGTGATAATCAGGCTGCAATCGCTATTTCTGCCAATCCTAAACATCATTTTAAAGCTAAACACATGGACATCAGACTCAGCTTTGTTAGAGAGAAAGTAGATATCAAAATAATCAGTTTAGAGTACAAACCAGATAGTGAGATGGTAGCAGATATGATGACAAAACCTGTGCCTTCCCCTAAACTAATTTTTTGCAGGGAGAAGTGCGGTCTGAAATTAAAGATTGACTAGAAAATAAGGGGAGTGTAGAAATTAATGATCCATTTTTTAGTGTTTTCTAGGTCTAAATAGAAATATAGAAAGAAGCCGAGGCAGTCTACCTCTAACTTCTCTCTCCAACTCTCAAACTTGTCGCAGTCACTGAGAAATTCGAGAGGGAGCTAGAGCCATGGCTACCTAGGCTATCCAGAGGTTTACGGGAAATTTATATTAGTTAGGGGTTTATTTTATCTAAAAGGTATGTGCCGGCCACAGGATTTGATCCCTGTACCTACCGGCCGGCAGACAGTGGATAGCCGGTAGCCTTAGCCGTTAAGTCTAAGAACTAGTGTTACATAGTATATAGTTTGATAATTATTTAAACATGTATACGTAGGATAAATCATTTAACTGTAATTGTTTACGGGATACATAGATCCGGTAATGTATAAGTACGGATTACGGTACGGACAAGAAATCAATACCGCGCATTTATTTCTTAAGTGAAACGAAAACCGCGCATGTATTTATTACGGCTACGATTAAATCCGAATTTAATAAGACGGCCGGAATTAGCGCCGAGATCGCGGAAAAAGAATTCGGCTGTTTGTGGCCATCGCCACATCAGATGACACGTGGCGAAATTACATTGGATAGTGGAATCTCCGGAGATTATGACACCGAATCCGGATATGACATGTGTCGACATTTAGGCCATGTCGTACAATGTCCTTACATAAAGAACACCGATAGCTGTCCTTTTGCGTACGGAACTGTAACCTGATTGGTTATGTACATCAGTAGATAGAGTCTGTGAGAAAGATAGGACTTAGAAAAATTAGGAGATAGGACCTTCTCTTCTAGAGAGCTTCTGTACAAAAGGTCAACTTTGACCCTCCATAACTTACTGCTCAGGGGAGCAAATTCAAGATTCTTTTTGCTATCGACTCAGGGGAGTCTTGTCTTCACAGGGGTGAAGTTGGTCAGCGTTTTTGTCTGCCAGGGTGGCAGTTATTTTTGCTTAAACACAAAGGGGTCAGGATTATCCTAGAGGCTTCTTGGAAGCTGTCCACTCTGAGGACTTATGGAGGTCTCAGAGTTACATTTTTCGCCTCCAACTCCTCATCCAAAAGGAGCTCATCGTCCTCGTCCTCAGATTCCGCCTCAAGTACCTGTGTGACAAGGGCCTTTTTTTTTCCTCTCGGGGTACCACCGGTCTGCCCCTCCTTTAGTAGAAGCTCGGTTAGCTTAGTGCACACTGCCATATAGTGCCCCGGTTTCTTACAAAAAAGACATAAACCTTTGGGAGCCCTTGGTTCGAACTCGTCGGCCTGTTTTTTCAGCTTCCTACCCCCATAGTTTCCGACCGGTTTTCGGGAATCCCTGTTCCTCAAATCAATCACTGTTGCCAAGGCTTGGCCACTCTTTCCCCCCCTTCGGATCTCAATTGTATTTTCTTGAACGAGATTCATCCCTACCACTGAGTTCCATATCCACCTTGAGTCAGGCAAGTCCTGCACACGGTAAACTATGTTCACGAACTCATCAGGTAACTTCATCAGTAAACAGTTAACCTTTTCTTTTTCACTAAAATCTTTTCCCGCACTCTCTAGCTCCATGAAGAGTGTAGCAAGCTCATTGCAAAAATCCAACATATTTCCCCCTTTGTATACATACTCCTTAACTTTCTGATCAGCCAACTGTTGTTGCTGAATCGTACCACTTCGGTACATCTCTATGAGAGCCATCCAAAGATCGGATGCCCTTTCTACCTGCAAATGAGGACATGCAAGTCCTTGAGTGAGATGGCGTAGGATGAAGTGCTTTGCCGCCATATTGTTGAAGTCCCAGGTTTCAGTATCATTCTCCTCGTTCCTCGGAATAGGTGACATGAATGCCGAACCAGTTGCTATTGGTGTGGTCGTCTCCTTCTCCTTTCCTTTGTCCACCACCTCTCCTTCTTTTGTTTCCTCCGTTGAAGGTGGATCCTCTTTCCTGGTGAATCTGCTTCCTCCAAACCCTGGAGGAATTCCAAGACTTGATGGACGTCCCAACCGTCCACTCACTATCCCCCAAAACCTTTTTTCGCATAGAGCTCCTATCATCATACTTTCCCAGTATATGAATCCAGTTCCATTAAAGATTGGTACCTAGAGGGTGGGCCCATAACCTGAAACTCTGAGACCTCCATAAGTCCTCAGAGTGGACAGCTTCCAAGAAGCCTCTAGGATAATCCTGACCCCTTTGTGTTTCAGCAAAAAAAACTACCACCCTGGCAGACAAAAACTCTGACCACCTGCACCTCTGTGAAGGCAAGACTCCCCTGAGTCAATAGCAAAAATAATCTCTGAATTTGCTCCCCTGAGCAGTAAGTTATGGAGGGTCAAAGTTGACCTTTTGTACAGAAGCTCTCTGGGAGAGAGGGTCCTATCTCCTAATTTTTCTAAGTCCTATCTCTCTCACAGACTATATCTACTGATGTACGGAACTAATCAGAATAAAGTTCCGTACGCAAAAGTACAATTGCCGGTGTACTTTATGTACGAACATTGTACGACATGGCCCAAATGTCGACACATGTCATATTCGGATTCGGTGTCATGATCTCCGGAGATTCCACGATCCAATGTAATTGCGCCACGCGTCATCCGATGTGGCGATGGCCACAAACCGCCGAAATCGTCTTCCGCGATCTCGACGCTAATTCCGACCGTCCGATTAGAATCTAATTTAATCGTAGCCGTAATAAATACATGCGCGGTATTCGTTTCACTTACGGAATAAATGCGCGGTATTGATTTCTTATCCGTACCGCAATTCGTACTTTTACAATACCATATCTATTTATCCCGTTAATAGTTATAGTTAAATGATTTATCCTACGTGTACATGTTTAAATAAATATCGTACTATATGCTATGAACAGTACCTCTAGACTTAACGGCTAAGGCTACCGGCTATCTACCATCTGTCGGCCGGCAGGTACCAGGATGAAATCCTGCCGCCGGCACATAACTTTTAGTAATTAATCCCTAGACTAATATAAATTTCCCGTAAACCTGAGGATAGCCTAGGTAGCCATTGCTCTAGCTTCCTCTCCAATTTCTCAGTGACTGCGACAAGTTTGAGAGTTGGAGAGAGAAGTTAGAGGTAGACTGCCTCGGCTTCTTTGTTTCTATTCAGACCTAGAAAATACTTAAAACCATTAATTTCTACACCGCTCATAAGCTATCTCACCGAGATGAGCCTCAGTCTTACTCAGAGGAAGTATACAGTCCGGAGAAAGACAGATGGATTAGAGCCATAAATGATGAGATGGCCTCCATCATGGAAGCAAATACTTGGGATCTAGCGGATTATCCTCCAGACTGAGGAGAATTCTTATTGATGGGAACCAAACAGCTAGAGCAAAGGTAATTGAGCCTTATATCTCTCAATGGAATTATCTGGGTTCATTTTTAGTTTAAATACCCATTTACACCCAATAGGTGTTTTGTCTGGAGGACAATCCCTTAGTTCCCAATTATTTGCTTCCATGATAGTGGCCATCTCATCATTTATGGCTCTAATCCATCTTTCTTTCTCTGGACTATTCACTACCTCCGAGTAAGACTAAGGCTCATCTGGGTGAGATAGCTTAGTTACCTTGTGAGCGGCATGTTTTTCTTGTATCCTTTTGGTGCTCCTTCTCCCTCCCTCAATCTCCGAAGCTGGAATGGATGGAAGTCTTAGATTTCTCCTCACTGTCTCATCGGCTCCCCTGTCCATAGAAGCCGGTTCTGGTCACACGTCTTCTATCTCCTCGAAGTCTATAGGGGTATGTGAGGTTTCTAATGAGTCTCCTGTATCTCGGATCTCCCCTGAATCTGCAATCACGGTTTCACTTATGTCCCTTTCGAGAACGACTGAGTTCTCCTCACTTTTGGACTCAAATCTGATTCTTATCTTCTTTTATATTTGAAGGGGTCTAATGACTTCCCTTCATCCATGACAACTAAGTGTTTGACCAGAATGATATGTTTCTTTGCTAAGTCATAGAGTCTATATACTTTGACATCCTCATCATATCCCACAAAGTATCCAGGTTTCCCTTAGCATGTAGTTTCCATATTTTCCTATCCGTGTCAAGACTATAAACTTGGCTACCGAAAACATGAAGGTGTGAGATATCTGGCTTTCTTCCAACCCATCTCTCATAAGGTGTCACTCCCTTTAAAGCTGAGGTAAGGACTCAATTCTTAATGTAATTAGCACAGATCATTGCTTTTGCCCAAAATCTCTTTCCTATTTTCTTGTCGGCCAACATACTGCATTCACTATCACCTAGTGTTTGATTCAACCTCTCAGCTACCCCATTTTGTTCGGGGTTATATGGTACAGTCTTTTGGTGCTGCACTCCCTCATCTCTCAGATATTCCTCAAACTGGTTAGAGGTATATCCCCCCCCCATTATCACTCCTTATCATCTTAATGGGGGTTTCATGCAGCTTCTCCCTCTAGGCTTTATATTTTTTAAAGTAAGTCGATGCTTCAGACTTTGTTTTTAGAAAGTAGACTCTAGATTATCTAGACCAGTCATCAGTTATTGTCATCATAAACCTCTTTCCTCTAACCGAAGGTACTTTTGCAGGTCCCCAAATATCTGTGTGGACCAAATAAAATACTTTCTCACCTCTATATGTGGCGGCTTTAGGAAAGGGAAGTCTGTGAGCCGTACCTTGAGCAAAACCACTACAATCATCCATCATTTCATTATCCCCAAACTGAATGCCTTCTAATACCCCAAGCTTTTTCATTTCCTTCAACCTATCAAAATGCACATGTCCCAACCGCTTATGCCAAATCATCAATTTTGGAACACCAACATAGTAAGCATTATTCTTTTCATTACTCAGGTAAAGCCTAAACATTCCTTAGCTACCCTTATCTGCCGTGAAATAAACTTTATTCCTATACTTAGCAAAAAAGACGCCCTTTCTAGTGAAGGTATCAAACTCTTTTTCATCTAACACAGACATAGAGACAAGATTTTTACTCAGCTGAGGAATGTAGAGTACATCTGAGAATGTAAGTATAGAAGTCATACCCTCCACTAAGACTTTCAGATCTTCTAATCCCATTAGATCTATAGTAACCACTCTCCCATCCCCATACTCTATCCCTATAGTAGGATCTTTCTTAGCTTAGTGAAGAGTTCCTTATCACGACACATATGCATGGTTGCTTTTCAGTCGATGATCCATCCTTCCTATGGAGCTTCCCGAAATGCTCCAAGGGCACACTTTTATCTTTGAGGCATTTCCTTCTCCTCCATACTCTCGTCGAGAAAAAGCTCCCCATCCTCCTTATAAGACTCATCCTCGGTTTCAAATGACACTTTAAACCACAAGTGTCTTTTTCTATTCTTCGGAAGGACCCCCTCCACGGTTCTCTTGGAGTCTCAGCTCCGACAGCTTGACACAATCTGCGATGAAGTGTCTCGGCCTTTTGCAATAATGACAAAGACCCTTTGGGGGCCTCGGTCCTCTAGAATGATGTCTTTCCCTTGTACGGTTTCTTTGAGTCCTTCCGCCATTGGACCTCTCCTACTGGTAGAGCTTGATTGCTCTTTCCTCCTCTCATAATCTCCGTTGTGTTTTCTTGCACAAGTATCATTTTGACCACTGTGTTCCATTTCCATGAACTATCAGGCATTTCCTGTACTCGGTACACTATGTTCTCGTACTCATCTGGTAACTTCATGATAAGGGTGTTAACTTTCATTTTCATTGTACCTATCCACGCGGCACTCTCCATCTCCATATACAAATAAGAAAGATCATTACAGTAATATAACATCTTTCCTCCTTTGTAAGTGTAACTCACTAGCTTTTGCTCAGCCAACTGGAGCTCATGAATAGTTCCAGCTCTATAAATCTCCACCAAACTCACCCACAACTCCTTGTCCTTGTAAATTTAAAGATGAGGGGTGGCCAAAGCTTGAGTGAGGTGCCTCAAAATGAAGTTTTTGGCAGCCATGTTTACATCCTCCCACATTTGAGTATCGTTCTCCGCGATCTTCACGGTCGCCGCTCTCGGTACTGTGGCAATAGGAGTGAGGGGTGTCTCCTTCCCTTTCCCCTTTTTGGACACACTGTTGTCCCCATCATCTGCCTCCTTCGCTGAGGCAGCAGTTGCTGCACGAAACCTTACTGCTCCAAATCTTGGTGGAGTTCCCGAAGGAGGACGTTTCACTTGTCCATTGACGATACCCCAATATCGATTTTTGCACAGAGCTCCCATCATCATGGCTTCCCAATAGATGAACCCAGATCCATTGAAGGTGGGCACCCTAGAGGATGGGCCCATAACATGCAATTCTGTGTCCTCCATTGGAAGACAGAATACAGAAAGCCTCAAGATAATGTTTAACTAACCCACTTGAAGCCACAGTCATTGCTGCCTAAGATGGCAAACTAACAGTTTGACTTCACCCTTGTGGAGCTTGAACTCCCTTGAGTTTGTAGTAAAAAGAATCACTGAAAACGGCCTACCAGCCGATAAGTTATGTGCCGGCAAAAAATGCCAATTTTATACAAGCTCTCAAAGGGAGAGAGGTACCTGTCTACCAAATTCTCTAATTCCTAAATCCCTCTCACAACCATTGTCTATTGAGGTAAGAACCAATCAGATCAGTGTAGGTTACAGAAAAGTACTATTGCCGATGAACTTTTTGTACGACCTATGTACGGCAACACCATTGAGTGGACGCGTGTCCACTTTTAACTTGTCTTTATCTTCCTCGGAATTCCTGCGACCAAATGTCATCCCTCCACGTGGCGCCACGTCATACCACATGCATAAACGCCAACGTGACCATTCCGCGATCTCGACAGTTATACACGCCGTCAGATGAAATCCACCATTAAATGTCTGCCGTCAAAATCAATGCCTGATTCATTTGTTTTCGTGCGAGATAATGTTCGCACTCTATATCATTAGTTTTATGTTCTTCCATTCTTCAACGAGTTAATCGGAATCACGGTTTCAACTGTGTTTATATAATTATCAAACCTAATGTATCCTAACGGACTTCTAAGACAGACTCGTTAGAGATAACGGCTACGCCGCGCTCTGTCGGTCAAAGGTTCGAGTCCTATCGGACTCAACCTTTTGTTGAGAGTGACATAAGTCACTCTTTAGCCCTGCTTGCTTAAGCTAGGACAGCCATGGCTCAACCACCCTCTCTATCCATGGCCCAGCCACCCTCTCTATCCCTGAGTGACTACGACAAGTATAGTGGGTATAGAGAGAAGGCGGAGGCAGGCTGTCGCCTTTTTCTTTTCCTATTTGTACTAAATTTAGACCTAGAAATTACGAAATATAACTAATAATTTCAACATGGCTGTCCTAGTTCAGCAAGCACGACTAAAGAGTGATTATGTCACTCTTCAAGAAAAGGTTGAGTCAGGCAAAAATAAAACCTCCGACCGGTAGAGCGAGGCGGAGCCGTCAGCTCTATTCGATGAGTCGTAGAATTTTGTTGAAATACATAAGGTGTGATATTTATTTAAACTGTGTTTTGACCCTATATCCGATTAATGGAATGACAAATGAAACAACATAAAACCAAGTATTATATAGTGCGAAACATTATCTCGCACGAAACAAATGAATCGGATATTTGTTTCGATGGATAATATTGAATGTCGGTTTGTAATCCGACGGCACATATCATTGCTGAAATCGCTGAATGGTCACCTTGGCGGTTTGTGGACATGGCGTGACCTGGCAAAACGTGGAGAGATAACATTCGGTCGCGGGAATTCCGGAGAACAGAAGAACGAGTTAAAAGTGGACACGTGTCCACTCGATGGCCTCATGTACACAAGCCGAACACAAAGTACATCGGCCGTCGTACCTTTCTGTACCATAAAGTTATGTGATTGGTTCGTACTTCAGTAGATAGGGTGGAATTCTGAGACCTCCATATGTCCTTAGAATGGGCAGCTCACACGAAGCCCTTAGGATAACCCTGACCCGTATGTATTTCGACAAGAATAACTGCCACCCTGGAAGACAAAATACTCTAACCGCCTTCACCCCTATGAAGAAAAGACTCCCTTGAGTCTATTCCAAAAATAATCTTTGAATTTGCTCCTCGGAGCAGTAAGTTATGCCAAGTCAAAGTTGACCTTTATATTTACAAGCTCTGTTAGAGAGAGGTACCTAAATTTGCCTAACTCTTGGTCTACCTACTCACGTATACCTACTACTAAACCATAGTCCAATAGGAACACCATATAGTTCAAGAAAGTACAGTGGCCGATGTACTTATTGTACAACCATTGTACGACATGGCCTTCAAATTAACACCTATCAAATCGGGAGCCATGGTTCCTTCTCCCATCTTCCAGGACATCCAAAAACGTAGCGCCACATAACATCACGTGACGCTATCTCCAAAGGCCGCCAAAAACTCATTCCAAGTGGCAGCTGCAACAACGACCGTTGGATCAAATTAATTTACACAATTTGGATTCGCGTTCATGGATGAATTGTTTCATATGCGCCTTTTCGTCAATTTGGTATGATTTTAGCCAATGTGCCAAAATTTAAGTACAATTCAAACTTCATATGTTGAAATTAAAAGGTTTTCTTATGTATTTTTTAGGTTTTTTAAGTAATCTAAAATGAGGAAGGAAAAGCAGAGGCAGAATGCTTCTAACTTCTCTCTCTAGCCTCCATACTCGCCGTAGTCACTAGAAGCTGAAGAAAAACATCAGCCATTGCTGCCTATACTTCTCCTAGAGTCAGGAGGCAGCCCTTTGTTAAACTTACCAAAAAGGTTAACGGACCCAGGATTTGATCCGGGTACCTACCGTCCCTCCAAGTAGCCCAAGGTCGTTACCATGTAGCCTAACACCTTCGTCAAAGTATATACGGTACGATAGCTACTTAAAGACGCGAAAATAGGAAAGTTCATTTAACTTACAAAAGAACCATAATCACATAGACATAGTTAGAAAGAATCACATCCAAAAGTACTGTTTGTATTTTAAACGGCTATAAATTAAGGTCGATATCAATCGAACTGCAGAAAAAGAAGCCGACATTGCGGAATGGACGATTTGGCGGTTTGTGGTCACAACCACGTTGGGTGACACGTGGCAATATGACATTGGATGGCGGCATCTCCGGAACATACCATGGCGAACCCGAATATGGCGGACGTCGTCTTATTGTCCATGTCCTAGAATGGCCGTACAGAAAGTACTCCGGACCAAGTACCATTCAGTACTGTACATTGAATTGATTGGATCCGTACTTCAGTAGTGAAGGGATAAGAGAGGGGTTCAGGACTTAGAAATAATAGGTAGCAGCTCCTCTCCCAGAGTGCTCCTGTATCAAAGGTCATCATTGACCATTGATAATTTATTGCTCAGGGGAGCAAATTCAAAGGATTCTTTTTATGGCAGACTCAGGGGAGTCAGCTCTTCTAAGGGTTGCAATTTGGTCAGTCTGTATTTTGTCAAGGTGTCAGCAATACTCATACAAAGACTAAGGGATTGGGGTTATCCTAGAGGCTTTTGGTAAGCTGCCTACTCTGTGTACCAATGGAGGTCTCAGAGTTGCAGGTTATGGGCCCACCCTCTAGGGTGCCCATATTTAATGGGACATGGTTCATCTACTGGGAGAGTATGATGATAGGAGCCCTATGTGAGAAAAGATTTTGGGGAATAGTGAGTGGGCGAGTAAAGCGCTCATCTAGTCCTGCTATCCCTCCAGGGTTTGGAGGAAGCACATTTGGTAGGAAGCCACATCCACCGCCATCAGAAGACTCAGAAGACAGAGAAAGCATCGTGATAGAAAAGGGGAAAGAAAAAGAGAAAACCACACCTATAGCAACCGGATCTGTTTTCATGTCTCATATTCCGAGGAATGAGGAGGATGACATCGATACCTATGACTACAACAACATGGCGGCCAAGTATTTTGTCCTCTGTCATCTCACACAAGGACTCGCATGTCCTCATTTGCAGGTGGAAAAGGCATCGAATCTGTGGGATGCCCTTATAAAGATGTACTAGAGCGGTACTATTCAGGAACAAAAGCTAGTAGATCAAAGGATCAATGCATACTTTCACAGAGGAGAGAATGATTTCGCAATGGTAGTATACTCTTCATGGGTTGGTATCTTGAAAAAAGTATAAACGAAGGAAAAGTTTTCCTCTGAAACCTGAGATAGTATGGGCAATGTGAACCGGGTGATTATAAAGGACCTAGGGGTTATGATTTGATATTGGAATGATCTCGTCAAAAACCGATCATCCGGAGAAGTGGACAGCGTTGGCGGGGCGGTGGAGAAAGTCAGGAAGCCTGGAGGCCATAGGAAAATGGGCGTAATCGATAGTCGAGCAAAGGTAAAGGGGCTATAATTCTGAAATAGGACATTATACCAATGATAGCTTCGGATAAAAGGGAACCGGGTCCAGTAAGAGGCTTTCCTGTACTAGGAGAATCCGATGAGAGGGCGAACGTTAATTGGAGCAAAGACATAAGTCGAAATTCCACGGAAGCGGAAATGTGCTTTCGGGGGTCTGAAAGGTGAAGGGGGTTGGATTGTGGATTCAGGTGCATCCATGCAAATGTGCAAGGATAAGCATCTATTTACTAAGCTAAGAAAGATCCCTATAGTAGAGATTGAATATGGGGATGGGATGGTAGTAACCACTACTAATGTAGGATCGGTAGATCTAAAAGTCGTATTGGAGGGAAAAACCTAAATAGTTACGTTCTCCGATGTATTGTTTATTCCAGAGTTAAACAAAAACCTTATCTCTACATCTGTATTAGACGATAAAGGATTTTGAAACTAGCATCGGAAAAGGATTTTTAACAGCTAACTTTGAGGAGAATGTGTACTTCACTGCTGAAAAAGGTAGCCAATGAATGTTCAGGCTTTCTTTAAGTAATGAAAAACTCAAACTTTACTATACTAGTTTCAATGATATTAAGTTGTGGCATAAGAGACTTGGGCATGTGAATCTAGAAAAGCTAAAAGGGATGAAAAAAATGGGAGTAGTTGAAGGGATAAGTTTTGGGGAAAATGAGAATTTAAATGATTGCAGTAGGTGTGCTCAAGGTAATGCACACAGATTACCATTTCCAAAGGAAGCTACTTATAAAGGAGAAAAAGTTTTTGATTTGGTACACACAGACATTTGGGGACCGGCAAGAGTGCCATCACCCGGAGGAAAAAGATTTATGCTAACCATTAACGATGATTGGTCTCAGTACTCTCGGGTATACTTTCTAAAAAACAAATCAGAAACTCCGGAGTATTTCAAACAATATAAAGCATAGGCCGTGAAGCTTCACCAAACTTCAATAAAGAAGTAGTGACAATAGAGGGGAATACACCTCTAATCAGTTTGAGGAGTTCTTAAAAGAGGATGGTGTGCAACATCAAAAGACAGTTCCGCAAAACACGAAACAGAATGGTGTTGCCGAAAGATTGAATAGGACACTGAATGATAATGCACAGAGTATGTTGTCAGAAAAAAAAGGATAGGAAAAAGATTTTGGTCCGAAGCTATGAATTGTGCTTATTATTTGAGAAATAGAGTACTTACTTCGGCGGTGAAAGACCAAACTCCATATGAGAGATGGACCGGCCAAAAACCAAATCTATCTCACTTAAAGGTTTTCGGTAGTAAAATCTTCAGTTTAGATACACATAGATCTAACTGGAAACTAGATCCTAAAGGGAAACCCGGATACATGTTAGGATATGATGAGGATGTAAAAGGGTATAGAGTGTATGATCTAAAAAGAGAAGATATAGTTCTAGTAAAGCACCTGGTAGCTATGGATGAAGGGAAGTCGGTAGATCCCTTCAAATCCTCAAAGTCAGTCAGAATTGATTTGAGTCAGATAATTCTAGTGACTTTCACCTTCCTAACTATCCGGGTCTCCAAGAAGAAGATATCCTTGTAGGCTCAAAACAGACCGAGAAAGACTTGGAAACACCGGTGACACCTATACTTGAAGCGGAAAACGTGGTGGAAACGGATATGGATCCGAGGGACAGGGGAGAAGTTGAGGTGATTCGAAAGAATCCACGTGAACCATCTATTCCGGCCACATATTTTGAGGGAGGAAGAAGAAGCAACAAATGCCTTCAAAAGAAACAAGTTAACAACAAGGTAATCGAACTCTCTCACCCGGATGAACCTCAACCATATGGAGAGGCAATGAACTGCCCGGAGAGAAACCGGTGGAAGACGGCCATCAACGAAGAGATGGCTTCAATCATGGCGGCTCATACATGGGAGTTGGTGGACTGCCCACCTAATCGCAAACCAATTGGATGTAAGTGGGTTTTCAAATAAAAACTGAATCCTAACAATACTATTAAGCGGTACAAGGCCTGGTTAGTGGCCAAAGGTTTTACTCAGAAAGAGGGAATAGACTATGAAGAAACCTTTACTCCGGTCGTCAGATTTCCCTCGGTCCAGATACTTCTCAATCTGGCAGCTGTAGAAGACATTGAAGTACACCAGATGGACATCAAAACTGCCTTCTTGCACGGAGAACTCGAGGAGGAAATCTTCATGCAACAGCCTGAAGGATTCGTGGAACAAGGAGAAGAAAGCAAGATATGTCGGCTGATCAAATCTCTTTATGGTTTGAAACAGGCGCCCAACAGTGAAACAAGAAACTTGATGAGTTCATTACTGGTCTGGGATACATTTCGATCAGTTCAAGTCATTCAATTTATGTTTTTGAAGATGAAAAAGATGTCATTTTTATTCCAATTTACGTTGATGATTTGCTTGTTCTGAGTAAGTCAATGAAGAAAATCAAAAAACTAAAAACAGATCTGAAGGGAAGGTTTGAGATGAAGGACATGGGGGAAGCAAGATATATTTTGGGAATAGAAGAAGAGAGAGATAGAGAAAAGAGAATAATTAGACTAACTCAAAAAGAGGCAATTGGAAACATATTGGAAAAATTTCAGATAGACAAAGCCAACAGTTGTACAACTCCCTTGGATCTAAACAAGGGAAGAGAGGGGAGTGAGGAAGGAGACATCCTAATTCTAGATGATGAACTAGGTCCAGAAGAGAAGAGGTTTATGCAGAATATCCCATACAGACAGGTAGTGGGCAGTCTGATTTATTTTATGAACTATACCAGACCAGATTTGGCAGCAGCTGTAGGAGTGCTAAGTAGGAGTCTGAATGCTCCTAACCAAAAGGGATAGGGAAGCTGTTAAGAGGGTCCTCAGATATCTCATAGGAACTAGGGATCTATGGCTATATTTGGGTGGATAAAATAGTGACATCACCACTTGGAGTGATGCTAGCTATGGGGATGCTCTGATACAAAGATGTACATCTAGATATGTGTTGTATGTGGGGAATGGTGTTTGTTGCTAGAGCAGTAAATAGCAAAAGGTCATTGCTCAGTCCACCATGGAGGTTGAGTATATGGCATCTTGCTGTGTTGTGAAGGGATTGATGTGGGTCAAATCCTTGCTTGGTGAATTGGGGCATCTTAAGAGTGGAATCCAAAAAATATTTTGTGACAATCAAGCCGCAATTGTAATTGCTACTACTCCTAAAAACCACTTTAAAGCAAAGCATATGGATATCAGACTTAGCTTTGTTAGGGAAAACGTGTAAAACAAAATAATAAGTCTAGAATATAGATAAGACAATGAGATGGTGGCAGACATGATAACAAAGCATGTACCTTCTGCTAAATTAATATTTTGTAGAGAGAAGTGTGGACTTAAACTTAAAAGTGACTAGAAAATAAGGGAGTGTTAAAATTAGATTGTTTTCTTATATATTTTTTAGGTTTCTTAAGTAATATAAAATGAGGAAGGAAAAGCAAAGGCAGCCTGTTTCTAACTTCTCTCTCTAGCCTCCATACTTGTCGTTGTCACTGGAGGCTGAAGAAGAAGCTAGAGCCATGGCTGCCTATGATTCTCCTAGAGTTTGGAGGTAGCCCTTTGTTAAACTTACCAAAAAGGTTAACGGACCCGGGATTTGATCCTAGTACCTACCGTCCGTCCAAGTAGCCCAGGGTCGATACCATGTAGCCTAACACCTGTGTCAAATTATATAGGGTACGATAGCTACTTAAAGGCATGAAAATAGGAAAGTTCATTTAACTGACAAATGCACTATAATCACATAGACATAGTTAGAAAGAATCACATCAAAAAGTACTGCTTGTATTTTAAACGGCTATAATTTAAGGTCGATATCAATCGGACGGCGGAGGAAGAAGCCGACATCGTGAAATGGACGATTTGGCGGTTTGCGGTCACAACCACGCCGCGTGACATGTGGCAACATGACATTGGATGGCGGCATCTCCGGGACATACCATGGCGAACGCGGATATGGCAGACGTCGTCTTCTTGGCCATGTCGTATAATGGCCGTACAGAAAGTACTCCGACCAAGTACCTTTTTGTACTGTACACTGAATTGATTTGTCTTGTACTTCAGTAGTAGAGGGATAAGAGAGGGGTTCAGGACTTAGAAACAATAGGTAGCAGCTTCTCTCCCATAGTGCTCATGTATAAAATGTCATCTTTGACCATTGATAATTAACTGCTCAGGGGAGCAAATTCAAAGGATTCTTTTTGTGGCAGACTCATGGGAGTCAGCTCTTCCAATAGGTGCAGTTTGGTCAGTCTGTATTTTGTCAAGGTGTCAGCAATACTCATACAAAGACTAAGGGATTGAGGCTATCCTAGAGGCTTCTGGTAAGCTATCTACTCTGAGTACCAATGGATGTCTCAGAGTTGCATCATACGTGTATCGTTTTGTAGCGCCTTAATTAATGTGTACGGCTATACGTAGCCAGTAGGTATCAGGTTCAAATCCGTTCTAGAGTAGCATTTTGATAAAAATACCCTCTACCGCAGTATGCCAATTCTAAATGAGGCGGCAGCCATGGCATATCTTTGATTCTCTCTCTCTCTCTCTCTATAGAGTCTAACTAAAATTGAGAAGTGAATTATTGATTACATCTTTTCAAGAAAACATAGAAAATATAAAGAGAACCTTTAATTTCTACACTCCCCTTAATTTCTACTCACTCTTCAATTTAAGACCACACTTCTCTCGCAAAAAATTAACTTAGGGGAAGGCACAAGTTTGGTCATCGTATCTGCTACCATTTCACTATCTGGTCTATACTCTAAACTGATTATTTTGTCTTCTACCTTCTCCCTAACAAAACTAAGTCTAATGTCCATATGTTTGGCTTTAAAGTGGTGTTTAGGATTGGCAAAAATGGCAATGGCAGTCTGATTATCACAAAACACTTTTTGGACACCACTCTTATGATGACCAAGCTCACTAAGCAAAGACTTGACCCACATTTATTCTTTTACAGCAAACCAAGAGGACATGTACTCAGCCTCCATGATTGACTGAGCAATGACCTTTTGTTGCTTGTTGTTCCAACAGCAAGCCCCATCACCCACATACAATACATACCCAGACGTGCATCTCCTCATAGGAGCATCCCCATAGCTAGCATCACTCCAAGTGGTGATGTCAGTATTGTTCCCACCCAAATGCAACCATAGATCTCTAGTCCCAATGAGATATCTCGGAACTCTCTTAGCTACCTCTCTATCTTTCTTATTGGGAGCATTAAGACTCCTACTTAGTACTCCTACAGCTGCCGCTATGTCAGGCTGGGTATAATTCATAAAATATATTAGGCTGCCCACTACTTGCCTATAAGGTATTGTCTGCATAAATCTTTTCACTTCAGGGCCTACCTCATCATCCAAGATAATGACTCCCTCCTCCGCACTCCCCTCACTTCCCTTCTTTAGTTCCATTGGAGTGGTACAACTATTAGCCTTGTCCATTTGGAATCTTTCTAACATGTTTCCAATGGCCTCCTTCTGAGTTAATCGGATTATCTTTCTATCTGTGTCTCTCTCTACCTGAAATCCCAAAATAAACCTTGCTTCTCCTATATCCTTCATCAAAAATCTACCTTTTAGATTCGTTTTCAACTTAATCAATTTATCCATAGATTTACTTAAAACAAGCAAATCATCAACATTAGTTGCAATAAATATAATTCCCTCCTCGTCTTCAAACAAATAAATTGAGTGATCAGAGCTGATCGGGATGTATCGTAAACCTGTAAGAAACTCATCGAGCTTCTTATTCCATTGCCGTGGCGCTTGTTTAAGCCCATATAAAGATTTGATCAATCGGCAAACCTTGCTCTCCTCCCCTTGCTCCACAAATCCTTCGGGTTGTCGCATAAATATCTCCTCCTCTAACTCTCCATGTCGGAAGGCTGTCTTGATGTCCATTCGATGTACTTCCATGTCTTTTACAGCTGCCATATTGAGAAGTATGTGGTCGGAGGGGAACTTTACGACTGGGGCAAATGTCTCCTCGTAGTCAATTCCCTCTTTTTCAGTAAATCTTTTTGCCACTAATCGAGCCTTGTAGCGCTCAATGGTGTTATCCGGGTTGAGTTTCAATTTCAACACCCACTTACACCTGATTGGCTTATTGTCAAGGGGACTGTCCACCAACTCCCACGTATCAGCTGCCATAATCGAAGCCATCTCCTCATTAATGGTTGTCTTCCACCGGTTCCTCTCTGGACAGTTCATCGCCTCACCATAAGTTTGGGGTTCTTCGAGATGAGACAGTTTGGTTACCTTATTGTTAACTTGTTTCTCTTGCAGTCTTTTGCTGCTTCTCCTTCCATTCTCAAACTCTGATTTCGGAATGGATGGCTTTCGTAGATTCTTTCGAACAGTTTTGACTTCTCCCCTATCCCTCAATTTCGGGTCTATTTCCACCACGTCTTACGCTTCGGTTGGAGTTGGCACTAGGGGTTCTACAACTAAATCCTCCTTGGCCTGATTTGTACCTGCAAGATGATCATCTTATTGAAAACTTAGATAGTGAGGAAGCTCAAAGTCATCATAATTTTTTGACTCAAATCTGATTTTGACTGTTTTTGTATGCTTAAAGGGATCTATAGATTTCCCTTCATCAATAAACACTAGATGTTTCACTAATATTATATCTTCTCTCTTAAGATCATAGACTCTACATCCTTTTACATCTTCATCATATCCTAGTTGATATCCAGGTTTTCCTTTCGGGTCGAACTTCCAATTTGACCGATCTGTGACTAGACTAAACACTTGACTACCGAAAACCTTTTAGTGTGATACATCTAGTTTTCAGCTGGTCCATCTCTCATAAGGAGTTTAGCCTTTTACTGCCGAGGTAACAACTCTATTCTTGAGATAATTAGCACAGTTCATTGCTTCTACCCATAATCTCTTTCCTATCTTCTTATCCGACAACATACTCCTAGCACTATCACTTAGTGTCCTATTTAACCTCTCGGCTATACCATTCTGCTCAGGATTTTCAGGGACTGTCTTTTGGTGTTGTACTCCATCTTCTCTAAGGAAATCCTCAAACTGATTGGAGGTATGTTCTCCCCTATTATCACTCCTTACTCTCTTTATGGCAGTTTCATGGAGTTCCTCACTCCACGCTTTATATTCCTTAAAAGTTTGTGGGGCATCTGATTTATTTTTCAAAAAATACACTCTAGAATACCGAGACAAATCATCAGTGATTGTCATCATAAACCTCTTTCCCCCCGGTGAAGGCACTTTGGACGGGCCCTAAATATCAATGTGTACCAAGTCTAAAACCTTTTCTCCTTTATAAGGGGCTTCCTTTGGGAAGGGTAACTTGTGTGCTTTAATTTGAGCACACCCACTACAGTCACTTAGGTTTTCACTTTCTCCGAACTGAACAAACAACCTCAAATAAAAAATGTTAGCTAAAGGGGTGCATACCAATGAAGAGCAATCACGCTTCAAATGTCCATACTGGCCACAATCGTGATAGGCTTTGTTGTTGTTTAACACAATTTAATAAGAAACATTCATCTTGAAAAAACAAAGAAACAAATAAAAGAAACTGATGAGTATTTCCGGAGACGATGAGTGATTGCGTTGCGACAAACAAAGGCTCACAAGAGTTACTCAGAGTCCAAAAAAGTTGTGTGCACCACGGCACAAAAGAAATAAAAGAAAGAAAAGACAAAAAAGTTTTGGCTTGTTTAATCACAATCTAACACTACACTAATCGATCACTGCTGTGACTCTCACAATCGAAGATCCCTGCTTCTCTTCAAAACACTGCCTCTCCATCCCCATCCCCATCCCCATCCCCATCTCCACCCCCACCCCATCCCATCTCGGCGTTGTTTCTTCAAAAAAAAAAGCATACCCTCATCTCTATCCCCATCCTCATCCCCATCCCATCTCGGCGCTCTCTTTTAAAAAAAAAAGCATACCCTAATCATCAGTAACTCACTAGTATCAGCAACTTAAATTTGGATCATTGGATTAATCTTTTCACATAAAACTAAGTCCATACTTCCGATAAACCTGAGTCGGAAAACTAACCTTAAATGAAATAAGAGCTTTCACTGAAAACTAAACCCACACTTTTTAATAGACATGAGTCGAAAAATTAACTTTTGATTGCCATTTTGTTCTCCATCGATGTTTTTTCGTCGAAAGAGAGAGGTGGAGAGAGAAATAATTACCTATGTCTTGCATATTCTTCTAGTGCTCCCACCTCATATTCCAGTTTCCTAGAAGCTCCCTCAATCTTGGCCATCTTCTGACGAGAGCGTTCCACTGCTTGTCCAATCGCGTTAGCTTTGTGGCCGCCACTTGCTGTCGGAGAAAAAATGGAGAAAAAATATATTATAATGCATTATAAATATTTTGGTATTAGTGTTATTTATTAGTACTTAAATTATGTTTTTTTTATTATTTGAAGGAAAGTCTGTGGATCCCTTCAAGTATACAAAGTCAGTAAAAATCAGATTTGAGTCAGAAAATTCCGATAACTTTGAGCTTCCTAACTATCCAGGTTTTAGAGAAGATGACATTCTTGCAGGTACAAATCAGACCGAAAAGGACTCGGCTGTGGAAACTCCAGTGATAACTCTACCCGAAGCGGAAGACGTGGTGGAAATTGATTCGAAATCAAGGGATAGGGAAGAAGCCGAGTTTGTTCGAAAGAATCCACGAAAACCATCTATACCGGCCTCAGATTTTGAGGGGGGAAGGAGAAGTAGCAAAAGACTGCAAGAAAAACAAGTTAATAACAAGGTAACAAAGCTATCTCATCAAGATGAACCTCAAACTTATGGAGAGGCGATGACTTGTCCAGAAAGAAACCGGTGGAAGACAACCAACAATGAGGAGATGGCCTCAATTATGGCAGCCGATACTTGGGAGCTGTTTGATTGTCCACCTAACCAAAAACCAATAGGTTGTAAGTGGGTTTTCAAATTAAAACTGAACCCAGATAACACAATCGAGCGCTACAAGGCCCGATTAGTGGCAAAGGGATTTACACAAAAGGAAGGAATTGACTACGAGGAAACCTTTCCCCCCGTCGTGAGATTTCCCTCCGTCCGCATACTTCTCAGTCTGGCAGCAGCGAAAGACATGGAAGTGCACTAGATGGACATCAAGACAGTTTTTTTGCATGGAGAATTGGAGAGGAGATCTTCATGCGACAACCCGAAGGGTTTGTGGAGGAAGGAGAGGAGAGTAAGGTATGCCGGCTGATTAAATCTCTTTATGGTTTGAAACAGGCGCCTCAACAGTGGAATAAGAAGCTTGATGAGTTTCTTACAGGTCTAGGATATATCCGGATCAGCTCAGATCTCTCAATCTATGTCTTCGAAGATGAGGAAGGTTTAATATTTATTGCAATTTATATTGATGATTTGCTTGTTTTAAGTAAATCAATGGAAAAATTTAATAAACTGAAAACCGATTTTAGGGGGAGATTTGAAATGAAGGATATGGGGGAAGCAAAATATATTTTGGGAATTCAAGTAAGAAAGATAATAAGATTGACTTAAAAGGAAGCAATAGGAAACATGCTTGAAAAAATTAAGATGGATAAAGCTAACAGCTGTACAACTCTAATGGAGTTGAAGAAGGGAAGTGAGGGGAGTGAGGAAGAAGGAGTCATAGTTTTAGACAAGGAATTATCTCTTGAAGAACAAAAATTCAAGCAGACTATTCCTTACAAGCAAGTAGTGGGAAGTCTAATCTATTTTATGAATTGTACCCGACCGGATTTAGCTGCAGCTGTAGAAGTGCTGAGTAGAAGTCTAAATGCTCCCACTAAGAGGGATTGGGAGGCAGCTAAAAGAGTCCTTGGATATTTGATAGGAACTAGGGATCTATGGTTGCATTTGGGTGGGGAGATTACTGACATCACTACTTGGAGTGATGCCAGTTATGGTGATGCTCCGATGAGGAGATGCACTTCTGGATATGTATTATATGTGGGTGATGGGGCTTGGTGTTGGAGTAGCAAACAACAAAGAGTTATTGCTCAGTCCACCATGGAGGCTGAGTATATGGCCTCTTGCTCTGCTGTAAAAGAATTGATGTGGGTCAAGTCTTTGCTTGGTGAGCTTGGTCACCTTAAGAGTGGTGTGCAGAAGATTTTTTGTGATAATCAGGCAGCAATCGCTATTTCTGCCAATCCTAAACATCATTTTCAAGCCAAACACATGGACATTAGACTCAGCTTTGTAAGACAGAAAGTAGAAAACAAAATAATCAGTTTAGAGTACCGACCAGATAGTGAGATGGTAGTAGATATGATGACCAAACCTGTGCCTTCCCCTAAGCTAATTGTCTGCAAAGAGAAGTGTGGTTTGAAATTAAAGATTGACTAGAAAATAAGGGGAGTGTAGAAATTAATGGTCCGTTTAATGTATTTTCTAGGTCTAAATAAAAAGATAGAAAGAAGCCGAGGCAGTGTACCTCTAACTTCTCTCTCCAACTCTCAAACTTGTCGCAGTCACTGAGAAATTAGAGAGGAAGCTAGAGCCATGGCTTCCTCGGCTATCCAGAGGTTTACGGGAAATATATATTAATTAGGGGTTTATTTACTAAAAAGTATGTGTCGGCCATAGGTTTTGAACCTGGTACCTGCCGGACGGGAAGCAGCTGGTATACGGTAACCTTAGCCGTTAAGTCTTCAAGTAGTGTTAATTACTATATGGTTTGATTATTTATTTAACATTATTACGTAAGATAATTCATTTAACTGTAATTGTTTACGGGATACATAGATCCACTAATGTAAAAGTACAAATTACGGTATGGATAAGAAACCAATACCGCGCAGTTATTTCTTTAGCGAAATGAATACCGAGCATGTATTTATTACGGCTACGATTAAATGTGAATTTAATCGGACGGCAGGAATTTACGCCGAGATCGTGTAAGAGGATTGCGGCAGTTTTTGGTTATCGCCACATCCGATGACACGTGGCGGAATGACATTGGATCGCGGCATCTCCGAGGATTAAGGGAGCGAATCCGGATATACCACGTGTCGACATTTAGGCCATGTCGTACAGTGTCCATACAGAAAGTACACCGGCAATTGTACTTTTATGTACGGAAGTGTAATCTGATTGGTTCCGTACATCAGTAGACAGAGTCTGTGAGAGAGATAGGACTTAGAAAAAATTAGGAGATAGGATCCTCTCTCCCAGAGAGCTTCTGTACAAAAGGTCAACTTTGACCCTCCATAACTTACTACTCAGGGGAGCAAATTCAGAGATTCTTTTTGCTATCGACTCAAGGGAGTCTTGCCTTTGTAGGGGTGAAGGTGGTCAGAGTTGTTGTTTTCCAGGGTTGTAATTGTTCTTGCTGAAACACAAAGGAGACAGGGTTATTGTAGAGGCTTGTTGGAAGCTGTCCACACTGAGGACTTATGGAGGTCTCATAGTTTCAGTTGCCACGTGTCATCTGGAGTGGCGGTGACCGAAAAACGCAAAAACGCCCACTCCGCGATATCGGCTTCTACCATGGTCGTTCGATCAAGATCGACTTTTAATTTTAGCCGTCGAAATAAATATGCTGCACATTTGTTTCGTGTGGTATCCTAATTTGTACTAAATCTAACTGTGTCAATGTGTTGAGAATCTTATTTGTTACGTTAAATGAATTTGTCTACATGTTAACATTTAAATATCTATCAAACTATATATATCTCAGCACAGGTCATAGTCTATAGGCCAAAGCCCAACGGCTACAAGCAGATAGCAGAGGTCTTTGTCTATAGCCCAAAGCTAACGGCTACAAGCAGATTGATAGACGGCAAACATTAGGTACCAAGATCAAATCGTGGGTCCGTCAATCTATTTTTTGGTAAATCTACCAAAGCTACTCATTGTCTCCTTAGAGGGCTTAGGCAGGCATGGCTCTAGCTCCCTATCCAGCCTCTAGTGACTACAACAAGTGTGGGGATTTGGTGAAGGGAGTTAGAGGCAGAATGTCGTTGCTCTTTTGTATCCTAATACAAAACAAATAATACTTAAATTTCAATAGGGTGTAGAGTAGGGATAAGAGTAGGGAGTAGAGTAGGGAGTGGACTAGAGTAGGGAGTAGAGTAGTGAGTAGATTAGGGAGTAGAGTAAGGAGTAGATTGGGGATGAGAGTACGGTTAGAGTAAGGAGTAGAGTAGGAAGTAGAGTACGGAGTAGAGTTTGAAGAAGAGTAGGGAGTAGCGTCGGGAGTGGAGTAGAGTACGTAGTCGAGTAAGGAGTAGAGTTGGGAGTAGAGTAGGGTGTAAAATGGGGAGTAGAGTAAGGAGTAGATTATGGAGTAGAGTAAGTAGTAGAGGGGAGAGTAGAGAGGAGAGTAGAGAGTAGAGTAGGGAGGAGAGTAGAGAGTAGAGTAGAGAGGAGAGTAGAGAGTAGAAAAGAGTAGGGAGTAAAGTAGGGGAGTAGAGTAAAGATTAGGCTAGAGAGTAGAGAAAGGAATAGAGTAGGGAGTAGAGAGGAGAGTAAAGAGGTGTGTAGAGAGAAGAGAGAAGAGAAGGAATTAGAGTAGGGAGTAGAGTATGAAGAAGAGTAGGGAGTAGAGTAAAGAGTGGAGAAGAGTAGGAAGTGGGGTAGGGAGTAGAGTGGGGAGTAGGGTAGGGAGTTAAATAGGGAGCAGATTAGGGAGTAGAGTAGGGAGTAGATAAGTAGTAGAGGGGAGAGTAGAGAGGAGAGTAGAGAGTAGAGTAGGGAGGAGAGTAGAGAGTAGAGTAGAGAGGAGAGTAGAGAGTAGAAAAGAGTAGGGAGTAAAGTAGGGGAGTAGAGTAAAGATTAGGCTAGGGAGTAGAGAAAGGAATAGAGTAGGGAGTAGAGAGGAGAGTAAAGAGGTGTGTAGAGAGAAGAGAGAAGAGAAGGAATTAGAGTAGGGAGTAGAGTATGAAGAAGAGTAGGGAGTAGAGTAAAGAGTGGAGAAGAGTAGGAAGTGGGGTAGGGAGTAGAGTGGGGAGTAGGGTAGGGAGTATAATAGGGAGCAGATTAGGGAGTAGAGTAGGGAGTAGATTAGGGAGTAGAGTAAGTAATAGAGGGGAGAGTAGAGAGGAGAGTAGAGAGTAGTGTAGAGAGGAGAGTAAAGAGTAGAGAAGAGTAAGGAGTAGAGGAGGGGAGTAGAGTAAAGATTAGGCTAGAGAGTAGAGAAAGGAATAGAGTAGGGAGTAGAGAGGAGAGTATGGAGGAGTACAGAGTAGGGAGTAGAGTAGGGAGTGTTAAAATCACTAGATTTATGAGAGATATTTTCTACGTCTTAATTGATTAGAATAACTAAAAGAAAAAGCACAGGCAGCCTGCCTCCACCTTCTCTCTCTAGCCCCCATACTTGTAGTAGTCACTGAAGGAGAGAGAGGGTGGTGGAGCCATGGCTGCCTCAACTCTATAGGCAGGATTAAAGAGTGACCTAAGTCACTCTCAAAAAAAGATTGAGTCCGGCAAGACTCGAACCTTCGACCCGCAGAGCGAGGCATAGCCGTTAGCTCTTACCGGTCTTTCGTAGTAGTTCGTTAGGATACATAGAGTTTGAAAGCTATTTAAACATTAGCTAGATCATTAATTCGATTAAAAGAATAACAAATTGAGGACATAGAAACTAGTTGAGTGTTGGTACGCACGAAACAAATGTACCGGACATTTGTTATTTTGAACGGCTAGCATTAAAAGGCGGCTTGGATCTGACGGCCCTCATCATCGCCGAAATCCCGGAATGGCCGCCTTGGCGGTTTTCAAACATGACATGACCTGTCAACATGTGGCAAGATATCATAAGGAAGCAAGAATCCTGGGGAGCGCGAAGAGAAGTCTGGAAGAGACAGACATCCACTCCATGGCCTTGTCGTACACAAGCCGTACAAAAGTACATCGGCCCTAGTACCTTTTTGTACTGTAGAGTTTTTTGATTGGTTCGTACATCAATAGATAGGGGTTGTGAAAAGGGTTTAGGACTTAGAGGATTGAGGAGGTAGCTGCCTCTCTCTCAACAAGCTTGTATATATAATGGCATCTTTGCCACTTGATATTTAATCGATTGGTTGGGCGTTTTCATTGATTCTTTTTGGTGTGGACTCAGGGGAGTCCAGACTACATATGGGTGCAATCAGATTGTCTATTTGCGTGCTTGGGTAGCAGCTATCTTATTTGAAATTCGGTGAGTGAAAAACTACCTAGAGGCTTCATAACTTTTGCAATCCAAATGGGGGATACATAATTGCACGTAATGGGGCCACCCTCTAGGGTGCCCATATTCAACGGATCTGAGTTCATTTACTGGGAAGCCATGAGGACAGGGGCATTGTGTGAAATACGATACTGGAGTATTGTTAGTGGACAAGTGAAATGTCCATCTCACGGAACCCCACCTGGGATTGGAGGAGTGAGGTTTTTTATAGGAGCATCGACACCAATGGAGGATATAGATGATGGGGACAGCATTGTGTCCAAAAAGGAGAAAAGAAAGGAGATACCTCTCACTCCTATCGCCACGGCACCCAGAGCGGTGGCCGTGAAAACCGAGTAAAATGATATTCAAATGTGGGAGTACACCAATATGATTGCAACGAATTTCATTTTGAGGCACCTCACTCAAGCTTTGGCGACCTCTCACCTTCACATCTTCAAGGCCGAAAAGTTGTGGATGACTTTAGTGGAGATTTATAGAGCTGGTACTATTCACAAGCTCCAGCTGGTTGAGCAAAGGTAGACGAGTTATACTTAGAAAGGAGGGAAGATGTTAGACTACAGTAATGATCTCTCTTGTCTATACATGGAGATGGAAAGTGCCTGATCGACAAGCACAATGAAGATGAAAGTTAACACCCTCATCATGAAGTTGCCTGATGAGTATGAAAAAATAGTGTACCGAGTGCAAGAAATGGATGATAGTTTTTGGATGTGGAACACCGTGGTCCGAATGATACTCGTGTAGGAGAACACCATTGAGATCCTCAGAGGAGGAAAGAGCGTTCAAGCTTTAGCTGCCGGAACAGACACGTGGAGGAAGGATCCGAAGAAACCGTACAACAGCTTCAAAGGGGATCAATCTTGAGAACCCATGCCTCCAAAGGGTCTTTGCCATTTATGCAAAAAGCAGGGACACTTTATAGCTGATTGCATCAAGTTGTTGGAGCTAAGGCTCCAAAAAACTCATGGAGGGGGTTCTTCCAGAGAGAAGAAGAAAGCACTTGTGGTCACACGTGTCAAAGGAGAGATCGCGGAGGACGAGTCCTCTTAAGAGGAGGATGGGGAGCTTCTTCTTGACGAGAATCTAGAGGAGAAGGAGATCCCTCGAAAATAGAAGTGTGCCCTTGGAGCCATTTGGGAAGCTCTAGAGGAGGGATGGATCATCGACTCAAGTGCATCCATGCATATGTGTCGCGACAGGCACCTCTTCACTAAGCTAAGAAAGATCCCTACTGTGGAAATAGAGTATGGGGATGGGAGAGTAGTTACCACAGATCTAGTGGGCTCGGTAGATCTGAAAGTTTTAGTGGAGGGTAAGACTTCTATACTCACCTTCTCAGATGTGCTCTACATTCCTCAGTTGAGTAAAAATCTTGTGTCTACTTCTGTATTAGATGACAAGGATTTTGATAACATCACTAGAAAGGGAGTCTTTACAGCTAAGTACAAAGATGAATTCTACTTCACAACAGATAAGGGTAGCCAAGGAATGTTTAGGCTTAACTTGAGTAATGAAAAGAAGAGTGTTTACTATGGTCATCTCTCGAACTTGATGATCTGGCATAAGCAGTTGGGTCATATGCATTCTGATATGCTGAGGGAAATGAAAAAGTTGCGTGTAGTAGAAGGCATTAAGTTTAGGGATAATGAAATGATGGATGATTGTAGTGGCTGAGCCCAAGGTAAGGCTCACAGACTCCCCTTTCCCAAAACTGCCACATATAGAGGTGATAAAGTAATAAAACTGGTCAACACAAATATCTGGGGAACAGCAAGAGTATCTTCGGTTGGGGGGAGTAGGTATATCCTGACAATTATTGATGATTGGTCCAGATATTCTCGAATCTACTTCCTAAAAACAAAGTTTGAAACATCAAAGTACTTCAAAGAAAACCAAGCCTAGAGTGAGAAGTTGCACGCAACCCCCATTAAGCGAATAATGAGTGATAATGGGTGAGAGTAAACCTCTAACCAGTTTGAGGAATACTTGAGAGATGAGGGAGTTCAGCATCAAAAAACTGTACCGAAAAATCCAGAACAAAATAGGGTAGCTGAAAAGTTGAACCGGACTTTGGGAGATAGTGTGTGTAGTATGTTGGCAGATAAGAACATAAGAAGAAGATTTTGGGCAAAAGCCATGAACTATGCTAATTACATTAAGAATACAGTCCTCACTACAACCGTTAAAGGAATGACACCTTATGAGAGATGGGTTGGAAGGAAACCGGATATTTCTCACTTGAAAGTATTCGGTAGTGAAGTTTACAGTCTTGACACAAATAAGAAAAACTGGAAACTAGATGCTAAAGGGAAACCGGGATATTTTGTTGGATATGATGAGGATGTCAAAGGATATAGAGTATATGACTTAGCTAAACAAGATATTATTTTGGTAAATCATCTAGTTGTCATGGATGAAGAAAAGTCATTTGATCCCTTCAAATACACTAAGAAAATCAAAATCAGTTTTGAGTCCGAGAATGAGGAAGACTTAGATCTTCCCAAAAAGGACACAAGTGAATGCGTGATTGCAGATTCAAGGGAGATCCAAATTGGGGGAGATATACCGGAATCTCCACATATTTCTACACTCTCTGAGAAGAGAGAGGAATTGGAGCTAGAACCGGCTTCCATGGATAGGGGACACGATGAGACAGTAAAGGGGAACCCGAGACTTCTCTCCATTCGAGCTTTGGATTTTGAGGGAGGACGGAGGAGCAGCAAAACACTACAAGAAAAAAGGGTGCTCACAAAGAAACGAAGCTATATCACCTAGATGAGCCTCAGTCATACTCGGAGGCAATGGACAGTTCGGAGAAAGACCGATGGGTCAGAGCCATAAATGATGAGATGGCTTCCATCATGGAAGCTAATACTTGGGAGCAAGTGGACTGTCCTCAAGACAAAAAACATATCGGGTGCAAATGGGTATTTAAATTGAAACTGAACCCAGATAATACCATTGAGAGATATAAGGCTCGGTTTGTAGCAAAGGAGTTCACCCAAAAAGAGGGGATAGATTATGAGGAGACTTTTGCTTTAGTAGTTCGGTTCCCATCTGTAAGGATTCTCCTGGACCTAGCAGCAGCGGAAGACATGGAAATTCACCAGATAGATATCAAGACCGCTTTCCTCAACGGTGAACTATAGGAAGAAATCTTTATGCGACAACCAAAGGGATTTATAGAGGAAGGAGAGGAAAACAAAGTGTGCAGGCTCATAAAGTCCTTATATAAACTAAAGCAGGCTCCTAGACAATGGAACAAGAAACTAGATGAGTTTCTCACCGGTCTGGGATATACTCGGATCAGTTCTTACCATTCTATTTATATGTTTGTGGATAAGAATGGTGTGATTATTATTGCAATTTATGTCGATAATTTGCTGGTGTTAAGTAAATCTACGGAAAAGATCAATAAGGTAAAGAAAGATCTTAGAAGCATATTTGACATGAAGGATTTAGGGGAGGCTAAATAAATTTTGGGGATTCAAATAGAAAGAGATAGAGAGAAGAGAATAATCAGACTTACTCAAAAGGAAGCTATCGAAAATATGCTTGAGGAATTTCAGATGGAAAAGGCAAACAGCTGTACCAATCCCATAGACTTAAAGAAAGTAAGTGATGGGAGTGTAGAAGGAAGAGTGATAATACTAGATGATCTGATGAGTCCAGAAGAGAGACGGTTTATGAAGTCTATTCCTTACAGACAGGTTGTAGGAAGCTTGAATTACTTTATGAATTGTACTAGACCGGACATAACACCAGCAGTTGGAGTCCTCAGTAGGAGTCATAATGATCCTAGGAAGTGAGACTGGGAGGCAGCCAAGAGAGTCATGAGATACTTGGTGGGAACCAGGGATTTATGGTTGTATTTGGGAGAGGAGCACACTAACATCACTACTTGGAGTGATGCCAGTTATGGGGATGCACCTATGATAAGATGCACTTCTGGATATGTGTTATATGTGGGGGAAGGTGCTTGTTGTTGGAGTAGCAAGCAACAAAAGGTGGTTGCTCAGTCCACTAGGAGACTGAGTACATGGCCTCTTGTTGTGCTGTGAAAGAGCTGATGTGGGTCAAGTCTTTATTGCAAGAACTGCGGTATATGAAGAAGGGAGTGCATGAAGTGTTTTGTGATAGTTAGGTTGCAATTGCAATTGCAGCCAATCCAAGATATCATTTTAAGGCTAAGCATATGGATATAAGATTGAGTTTTGTGAGGGAAAAGGTTGAAAAAAAAATTGTGAATCTTCTGTATAGAGGTGATGGGGAAATGGTAGCTGATATGATGACAAAGCCTGTGCCCTCTCGTAAGCTAAAATTCTGCAAAGAAAAGTGTGGGTTAAAAGAGAAACTAAAATTAGACTAGAAAATAAGGGGAGTGGTTAAATTACTAGATTTATGAGATACATTTTCTAGGTCTTAATTGATTAGAATAACTTAAAGAAAAAACACAAGCAGCCAACCTCCAATTTCTCTCTCTAGCCCCCATACTTGTTGTAGTCACTGAAGGAGAGAGAGGGCGGTGGAGCCATGGTTACCTCAGCTCCATAGGCAGGATTTAAGAGTGACCTAAGTCACTCTCAACAAAAGGTTGAGTCCGACAAGACTCGAACCTCAGACCGGCAGAGCGAGGCATAGTTGTCAGCTCTTACCGGTCTTTCGTAGTAGTCCGTTAGGATATATAGGGTTTGATAGCTATTTAAACATTAGTTAGATATTTAATTCGATTAAGGGAATAAAAAATTGAGGACATAGAAACTAGTTGAGTGTTAGTACGCACAAAATAAATGTACCGGATATTTGTTATTTTGAATGGCTAGCATTAAAAGGCGGCTTGGATCCGACGGCCCTCATCATCGCCGAAATCCTGCAATGGCCGCCTTGGCGGTTTTCAGACATGACATGACCTGTCAACATGTGGCAAGATATCATTGGGAAGCGGGAATCCCAGGGAGCGAAAGGACAAGTCTGGAGGAGACAAACATCCATTCCATGGCCTTGTCGTACATTGGCCGTACAGAAAGTACATCGGCCCTAGTACCTTTTTGTACTGTACAGTCTTCTGTTTGGTTTGTACATCAGTAGATAGGGGTTGTGAGAGGGGTTTAGGACTTAGAGGAATGAGGAGGTGGCCGCCTCTCTCCCAAAAAGCTTGTATATATATTGGCATCTTTGCCACTTTATATTTAATCGTCTGGTTGGGCGTTTTCAGTGATTCTTTTTGGTGTGGACTCAGGGGAGTCCATTCTGCACAAAAGTGTAGTCACAATGTCTTTTTGCATGCTTGGGTAGCAACTATCTTAGTTGAAAGTGGATTAGTGAAAAACTACCTAGAGGCTTCCTGAATTTTGCAATCCAAATAGGGGACACAGAATTGGAGGGAGTGGAGAAGAGTAGGGAGTGGAGTAGATTAGGGAGTAAAGGTAGGATTGGTGTAGAGTAGGGAGTAGAGTAGGGAGTAGACTAGGGAGTAGCGAAGAGGGTGGGGGGGGAGTAGAGGGGAGAGTAGAGAGGAGAGTAGAGTAGGGAGTAGAGTAGGGAGTAGAGTAGGTAGCTGAGTAGGGAGTAGATTAGGGAGTAGAGAGAAGAGAGTAGATAAGAAATTAGAGTAGGGAGTAGAGTAGGGAGTAGACTAGGGAGGAGAGTACGGAGTAGAGTAGGGTGTGGGTAGGGAGTAGAGTAGGGTGTAGAGTAGGGAGTAGAGAAGGGAGTAGAGTAGGGAGTAGAGTCATTTTTTCTCCGGTAGCAAGTGGCGTCCACAATGCTAACGCTATTGGACAAGCACTAGCACGCTCTTGTTAGGAAAACGGCCAAGATCGAGAGCTTATGGGAAACAAGAAAATGAGGTGGGAGCACCGCGAGAACAGGCAAGACAAAGGTATTTATTTCTCTCTCCCTCTCTCTTTTTGGACGAAAACAAATCTATGGACAACAAAATGGCAATCAAAAGTTAAGTTTTTGAATCATGTCTATCAGAAAGTTTGGCTTTAGTTTTCATTGAAATCTCTTGTTTCATTTAAGGTTAGATTTCCGACTCAAGTTTATCAGAATTCTTGACTTAGTTTTCAGTGAAAAGATTAATCCAATGATCCAAATATATGTTGTTGATACTGGTGAGCTACTGATAATTAGGGGATGTTTTTTTTTTGAAAGAGAGAGCGCCAAGATGGGATGGGGATGGGGATGGGGATAGAGACAGGTATGGAGATGCATTGATTTGATGAGAAGCATGAATCTTTGATCGTGAGAGTCACAAAAATGATGGATTATTGCATTGTTAAACAGTTATTAAACAAGTTTGAACTTTTGTGTCCTTTCTTTTCTTTACCCCAGGACCACACACCTGATTCCCTGTCCGCCCGGAGTCACCATCGCCTTCATCTGCTCTTTGCCTTCAGACGAATGTTTCTCATGAAATCGTGTCAAACAACGCAAAGCCACCACAAGGGCCAGAGGACATTTGAAGTGTTATCTCTTCACTAGCATGTATGCTTTTTACTAACCTTTCTTATTTGAGGTTGCCGGTCATTGTGTTTTCTTATGGTAATTAAATAAGATGGTTGGCACATAGGACAGTAATTGTATAATTGTAAAGAACGCTTACAAATTTCTTACGCTCTTCGACGAATAACAAGGAGTAATTATACATACATGATTGGGCACATAGGAAGCAATAACCAAAGAAAAGCTTGCAAATTCTTTACGTTTTGGACGATTAATGAGGCGACTGGTAGATCTCGACATGAATTATACGTGTAGATGAGTTTAATTATGTGTTCACTCAAATGAGCGTTATAGGCGCTTAAACAGTTGTTTGTATGCCCACCAGTAACGCCAAGCTTAGCGTATGCGTAAATTAACGTGTTATCCTATGAAATCGTGCCTGTGCTTTGTTTTTGTTTATGGACATGGAATCTATTGACATCTTCCAGGGAATGGGCGGTCAAGTGCGAAGGCTTACCATCTTTGTGGTCACGTGGGTCACTTTAGGCGTGAGTGTACAAACCAGGTTAGTTCATGTATGCTACAACCTGTTGAAAAACCTATTCTGGATTTCCATACATTTGCGATTACGGTAACAGTTATATCGTTCATGCATCTCATTCAATAGTTCAACGAACTGGAGAATCTATATTGATTTTCTCAACAAGAAGATGTGGAACCAGCTGAAGTATCTATTATCTATATACTTGTTGATAAAGGTGATAGATACATTGTCTCCTTAATGATGCTAGCGGGGTGCTGCAGTGTATTAAGCATTTACAAGTTTTCTGATTTTTATTTGTTCATTATTTATTGTTTTCTGTTTTTCGTTTTTTTATTTTATCATATTCAGGTTAACGGAGGTGGACAAGATATGCAAAAACTTGTATCGGTTGTGATGTTGCCGGCCATATCAAGCGTGATTGTCCAATTGGGGTATGACAACTATTTTCTTTGAGTTGACATCGATAAAAATTTTGAAATTGTTTCAATGGGCCATCCTCCTTCTAGTTTTTCCGCGTGACATGTGATGTATTTTTTATCCATCTTGGAATGATGGACCGAATTTGGAATGAATAAACGCCTAATTATAGCTTAATTAGGACAACTGGAAGGTTAGTATCCTCGGACATCTATAGCTTTGCCATCTTTAGTAAAGTAGGATTATTGCTCTTTTATTTTGTATGTGGTGTAATGATGTTTTATTATATTTATTTTTGTACTTCATATTTTGTGTCTTATGCAAGTTTTTTAGAGGAATATCTTCATATGTTTTCTATAAGCATACGTTATTTGATGTTGTCGAGTGAGATTGTTTTGTCAATGGGACAATCTTTGCGTTTTATTTTTGGGTGTTTTGGATACTTCATCAGCGAATAAGACTTTTTTCTTATCAGAACTATTTTTATGGTTATCATTACCTCATCACGCACAAATAAGTTTAATATCTTTTGTCGTTTTCTGTATTTTGTTAAGGATCAATAAAGTGCTCCCAGAGATGCTCACACATCATAAATCAAATGTCACAGCAGAAGCTTCAATAAACATATCCCACACAAAATACTCACGGCTCACGATAAATCATGTCGACCAAATATCAATATATTAAGCCGAAGCTTTCTTAATAACAACCTCTCTTCCTTCTTCCCTCAAATCATCTTTTCTCTCTACATCTTAATGTGTCACTCCTTAAGTCACATAATGCATCTCTACACAGACTGCATGATGCATCTCCCCAGACTGCATACAAAACTGATAGTAATACTCGCTAATATACCCTTCCCAACACCGACAACTCACGACCACTTACTCCACTAACTGAAAACAGACGAGGGCGCCGAAGTCCACATGCGGACGTGCGCCTAATAAAAACATTCAAGCGCCAAAGCAAAGTGCCACGCACTAAAGGAACTAGACACGTATAGCGTATCACAATCACCAGTGACACGACCAAACTGAACCATCATGCATAAATTATCTATTTACCGGCTGGTACTGAATAGTCGTACATTAAACGAACCATAGGTACTCTGATTCAAACCGTGAAACAATACTCAAAATCGAATCGCGCCACGCGAACCAAACGTCAACAAATCCGCGGACGACCGATTCTCCACATCGAACCAAAATATGATTTCGGCTGATCCTCCGATTCTCCCAATAATCCTAACAATCCGCCTCTTATTGGGAGAAGCGGTGAAATGGCACAACACCGATTTCAGCCGCCCCCTCTTAAACATGTCACCGTACAAAATTACAAAATTGAACATCAAAACGTAACACTCCAACTTCCTATTTAGCCGTACACAAATTAAGTAATTTTTTAATTATCCTTTTTATTGGGGATCGATGACAAGCGTAACTCCCGATTTAGTCACCACTCAAAATCCACCTGTAACATCGCGCGTGGGAATACTTGCATAAGTCACATGGCGCGTCGCCATTCGAAAGATCAATGTCAAAAGATATTATAATTGCAGCTTCAAACTGAAAGTGGAACTAATGATGAAATTTCGAAATCAAAAGCGTAAGTCCTTGCCGCAAATCCATGTCAAGGTAAAAATAACTCCACGTCACAACGTCCTTCATAATTAAATTGTTCAAGTAAAATCTTCGTCGACTATAAATCAAAGTGTCGTACACATGGTACTAATAAAGTACCAAAAAACCTGCGTAAACAAAATTGAAATAATCCCACGTCCACCAAATTGTGACGACGATGAAAAAGTAGCCGCTAAAATACCCGGCAAAAAATAATATCCTGAAAAACTCCAAACTGAATGACGAACCCCAATTCCATCGTACCAAAAAGATACGGAAATATTGCTTGGCCGTCAAATTATTACTCCTCCTCGCCTGACGATATTTTTCGACGTCTAAAACCGGTCGCCATAATATCCGGCATCGTTCCTTCTCAAAGTACATGAGGCATTCGATTGACGCTTTGTACGGAACGAATACTCCTCCATCACAGATACGCCCGAATAAATTTTGGAAGTACAAATCTCCATGGCGTCTGTATAACTCCACAGAGATTTATGTTATCGCAATCTATTTTAGGAGGCGGTAAAATGATCTCCTCTCGGATTTTCAACCGTCACACCAAATCAAACTTAATTTCAACTCCTCCTCATTGGCAACCGTACAAACAGCTGCGTCAACATTACTCCACAATGATCCTACTAATCCACATAGCGATTTAGGTAACCGCCGCACCGTAATAGGTTTGACTGTAACACTCGAACAGTTTTGCCGTACTTCCAACTCCACATTCCAATGTTACACCAAAAAGGTACCAACAGAGTACCATTCTTCTCCTCACTTTCACTCACGAACGCCTCTATCATTCTTTCCTCCTCACTGCAGCACTTCACTCTTCAATTTGCAAGCCTCCGAACTCGAGAACTTCCATTCGCACTTCCACCTCCTTTCACAGTGGCAATTTTAACACGATCAAACACAAGTCTCCATACTTCGTTCAATTCGATATTCCTCCTCATAGGAATTCTCTGCGGCCTTTTCCCCTTCTCAGCCTCCTCCTCCTTCAAACATACTCGTCTCCTCCACTCATCATCTCAATCTCAATCTCATCAATTTTTTTCTTCTTCCAAAATTGAAACAGTAATCTAATTTATCCTCTTCTTTTTCTTCTTCTTCCCTCATAAAATTCAGCAATTCATCGACAAAATTTTGGAGCCAATTATCCGAATTGTAACTGTGCCCGAATTTGAAAGGATCCGGCAAAAGAAACATCTTACACTTCCTCCTTCCTTTCTCCTTGTCTTCTTCTTCATCATGTTCTTCTTCAAAATCACCTCCATCCGGATCAGCATCCGGTTTTGCACTCAAACTAGAGCATCTTACTCTCAAATTGAAAATTGGAGCACTAACCTGCTCCGATACCAATTGTTAGATCAATAAAGTGCTCCCAGAGATGCTCACACATCATAAATCAAATCTCACAGCGGAAGCTTCAATAAACATATTCCACACAAAATACTCACGGCTCACGATAAATCATGTCGACCAAATATCAATATTTTAAGCCAAGCTTTCTGAATAACAACCTCTCTTCACCCTCAAATCATCTTTTCTCTCTACATCTTAATGTGTCCTCCTTAAGTCACTAATGCATCTCTACAAGCTGCATGATGCATCTGAACTGCGTACTAAACTGAGTTGAGCACTCTCCTATACCTGCTTCCCGACAACTCCCTACTCCACTAACCCAGGTTTCCCATGTGTTTAAAGGAGTTTTCCTGAAAATGGGACATCAATGAGAAGTGTACGCCATACGAAAATGGGCAAAACACAAGTACATCTGCGTCGTCGGAACTTGGAAGGGTACGGTTTACGTTTTTATCATCACGACCACTTCCAGCCATCTTGCACTTGCACTGGAATCAAATTAAATTGGAGTCAAAATACGCGACAAATAGAAAACAAATTGCCTCGAACGTTTTTCAACATTAGGAACATAAAAAAGTGCGGCTTATGGGCGCGTGGGCGTTACATGTCATGGTGACGGGGCACCGACGGGCGGGCGGTTGGTGTGACGTAGTCCCAGTATGTCAGAGCTCTTTGCAGCGTACAAATGTCCCAGTTTGTTCGAGATCGTTGGCGTCTACAAATGTCAGCAGTTTGGGTTTCGCAAGTATTGGCGACGTGTACAGCTGCCACATATCAAAATAATGAACGCACAAGTAACGATTCACATAGGTACACTTTGAAAAATACACCGTAAATCAGCTAAATTCCAAAATAACGTTTCAAAATATCGGTTACATGGGAACACGCCCTTACTCCACTAGCTGAAAACAGACGAAGGCGCCGAAGTCCATATGCGGACATGTGCCTAATAAGCGCCGAAACAAAGTTACACGCACTGAAACGAACTAGACACGTATAGCGCACTAAATAACACAGTTACCAGTGACACGACCAAACTGAAACATCGTGCAGTGACACGATCAAACTGAAACATCATGCAGAAATTATCTATGTTCCGGCAGGTACTGAACCGCTATACATTAAACAAACCAAAGGTACTCCGATGCAAATTGCGAAACCATACTCAAAATAGAATCGCGCCACGTGAACCAAAAACGTCAACAAATCCGCAGACGGCCGATTCTCCACATCTCATCCGCCGATTCTTCTAATAATCCTAACATATTTGTCTTATTCTGCAGTAGGCAGAGGTCGCAAACGGTCAACTGAAACCGTGACCGATCGTTAACCGACCGCCCGCGCCGGATCCGGAACGGATTCGGTTGCCAAATTTTGGGGGTCGAGCGGTTACGGTCGGTTGACTCACCAGGAAAAAAAAAACGGATAGTTACGGTCGGTCAAACAAAAAACCAAAAAAATGAAAATTTTGTACTTTTTTTCTCCAACATTATTGTTCTTTGTACTTTTGGTATCGTGGAAGTACGTGGCATCATGATTAACGTCGCAAATCTGACACGGTACTGTAGTAAGCTATTTATTTCGAAAATCTTAGAGAACGCGACAAAACGTCTCAAATCTGACACGGTAGTACAATATTCATTTCGCAAATCTTAGGCAACGCGACAAAGCGTCGCAAATCTGACACAGTAGTACACTATTCATTTCGCAAATCTTAGGGAACGTGACAAAGCGTCACAAATCTGACACGGTAGGAACACTATTCATTTCGCAAATCTTAGGGAACGCGACAAATCGTAATTATTGGCTTATTCCGTCGTACATTGATTAATTTTGTACTTTTCAGTTTACGGGCGGGCACGGTCGGTTAATTTTTTTTTTCGTAAACGACGGTCGGTTAACGGTTAACAATTTTGGAGCGTGACAAAACTCGGTCGGGCGTCGGTTACTCAGATTTTGAAAAAAAAAAAAACGGTCGGTTTCGGGTATGATTTTTTTTGACTTTTGCGACCTCTGGCAGTAGGCATTGAAAACAGGCATTTTGAAAAAACTGCAAACATATTGCAGAAGACCGAAAATGATGGTTTCTGAAATCACATTGTGATCTTTTTCTTGATGATGCAGGTGGTACCTCCAATGTGCACAAGTCTCTCTTTAACATTGAAGGCAGATGAGAAAGAAGGAGCTCCTCAACTTCTTATTGATCTGTCTTAGAAAGCTAAGGAAGAGGCCTAAATCAAGCATTACACCTAGGGTTTAAAGTTTTTATATACTTTTCTCAACAAACTAGGGAAACAATGGGCAGGCTTTTTCTTATTTGGTAGAGTGTAAGGACGGGATGGAAGATTTTGTATTTTTTTTGATTGAGTTTTCCAACTGTATATCAAAGTTTTGATGTACTTTTGAAAGGGTAGTGAAGTGGAAGGCTACAGTGTATAGTTTTTGAGGCCTTCAATTTTTGCGCCGTAGCTGGAGGAGTAACCAAAATGAGAAACATATTTTCTATCACTTTATTGTCAATGTACAGAGAAATGTTTACATTACTCGTCCTTTTCTTCCAATTTATGTATTTGTCGAATGCACATAATCCATTTATTTCTTCGTGATGGTAACTTTGATGTTTCATTCAACTATGAGCACATCCAGTGACAATCACTTTTTGTTTAGATCACTATGTGGAATGAAATGGTTCAGTCTGGTTTGGAGACATTGCTCACAACCCATGAGTGATTTTGTCACTCTTTACATACCCTATTTGTTGGAGGACATGCAATACACTAACAGAAGATTGTCCACATTAATGAATGTGAAAGCTACTAACTTGGGTGTATAAGGTTAAGACGTCAAGGGAATTTGTTTCCTCTCTTTAAAGTAATTCATATTAACTTTGCAGGCTGTGTGAATCAGATAAAACATGCTTCAGAGGAAGTTATGAAATTAATGCATTATCATAGTCACTGGAACCATAACAGGAAACAAAAAAAACTGCAAGAATAAGTTCATAAGACTCTTCACTTAGTAAAACTCCATGCCAAGTGTTTCTGATAGAAATTCTTTGGGAGTTCCGACAACTCCAGAGTACGGATTATGTTTGGGAATTCCAAATATCTGTCAGGTGCCCAAAAAAAATTTCTTTACACCTCGTCGTTTATTTTTCCGTATGTTTTCCTGTCGTTTCCCATTTTTTAATAAAATTTTTTTTTCTGTTTTGTTTCCGGTCTTGTAGCTTTCATATTTTTTTGGTTTTCCTTTTTTTTCATCCTCTTTTTGTTGTCGTGATTTCTTTTTTTTATTATTATTCTTTTCGAAGTTTTTCTGACCTGTAGCCCTTTTTCTCGTATTTTTCGCCTTTTGTTCTTTCTTCATTTTAGTTTTCTTTTTTGTTTTTTAGATTGGAGGAACTGTCGGAGTAGTTTTTCAATAAAATTTCCTCCTTTCAACGTTAAATTGTTGCAAGCTCCTGTAAAGTCAACATGAGGTTTTGTCTTATATAGTTTCTACAGAAATTTGCTCTCTGGTAAAGGTTTTTTTTTCTTCTTTTTTGTTTTGGTTTTCATTTTCTTTTTTATGGTTTTCTTTATCGGTTTTTACTACTCCAAAAAAAAAAAAAAAAGGCGGTAGCCTGATTTTGATTCAGTTCCAGCTATCTATTGACTCGTCGAAAGAAAATTGATCCACACCATTTGTTGTGAGTTGATTAATGGTTTCTTTGTAAAGGCGAAAAAAGAAAGTAAAAGTTAAAGTTAGTATTATTGTTATTGGTATTAGTATTTTTAGTGCTGTTAGTATTATTATTGTTTTTCATATTATTTATTATACTATGTTTAGCATTTTTAGTATTAGTGTTATTTGTTATATTATATTCAGCATTAAACTGTTGTATCTAGGAAACGGAAATTGAGAAAGAGTGAGGGAGTGGGAGAGGGAGAGGCGAGGGAGAGGGAGAGGGAGAAGGAGAGAGAGAAACAAACCTGTAACAATGAACAAAAAAAGGAACTGAGGATTTCACTAGAGTGAGAGTATAGGCCACCTTACAAAGAGAACGATAATGGATTGGAGAACAGGGAAGACAAAAATAGGATGAGAGAATGGCACTTTGAGTCACGGGAAAGACTTGATGCATGTCATGGATCCATGCATCCTATACATAGTAAAATGAGGAAGTCAAACGGCAATATTTCCAACAACAACAAAGCACAATATCTACTTAGCGAACAGGCGGAAGAACTGTGAGCTGGAATTCGGCTCTAACCGTTGATTTCATTATCCCCAGCTGAAAGTGTCTTAAAGTTGTTCCCTATGGCTCGCAGGATTTCAGGATCTGACCGTTCGAGTTGAAGATCCATGGCTGATCGTTTATTTAGATTGTCGTTCGAGTATGGATAAGGCACCGTAAGAGGCGCGAGTACCACTATGTGACAACGGACACAATGAAATCTCAGTTCTCAACGGGCTGATAGTCAGTGGAAGTGCATATACTTCACAAGGTCCATTACACCATTTTTTTTTATGACGGAATTACCAAATTGCAGCTTAAAGGTATGTAAACTAAAATGGTGTTGAGCAAGATACTTGAGCTCCTGCGGCCTAACATGGACATTTTAACCAACCGGGAATATGACCACAGGCAAAAATGACCATAGTGGATAAGTCCCGACTACCTCCTGCCTTTATGCTGTTGCATGAGGAACACCCTCGCATAACATGCTAAGATTAGTCAACACCTACGCGAAGAAAATTCAGTCAATAACCACCGATTTTTTTTCTGGCCGGAAATCATTTTAACGACATATTTTTAAGTCTTTTTGTACTAAATTAGTATTCATACATTCTAATTTCACATTCTGATAACTCCCTAAAAGCTAAAAGTGATGGGGCGCTGCAATGTGATTTTTTAGTAATCAAATCTGAGTTGCCCCACCCACAAAATTCGCCGTTTGTGAAGTTCGATATCACAGTACAAACTTTTCACAACGTGAACTTTTAAATAGAACGCTCATTTTGATGTAGTAGATTAATAGACGCTTATCAAAGTACAGTTTGACAATCATATTCCTTAACGTCTAATGTTTGACTCCCGTAAGTCGAACTGCTACTAAGAGTCGGGGCATGCGGTTGTTAAATCGCAGTTTTCCATAACAGTGAAACAACATAAGGAACAAATAGATACGGAAAACTCGTACATTTCAGAATTCTACTTCCTTTTGTTCCCATGGACTTGGATGGTTTACCATCGCGCTTTTTAATAAAGTCAGCTATTTTACATTTCAGAAGCAACACTAAAACTTATATACTTCTCCATACTTCACTTTAAAGTTTGTACTTTTTCATTCACTGCCTTAAACACCACACTTTTATTCTATGCTTACTCTCCTACTTATTTTGAGGACACACTCCACTTCCTCTTCCCACACTAAATTCATGGTACATTCTCATTTCACATTCAAACTAATGACTCTTTTACACTGATTGCAAAGGTGATCCCCCCTTTTACAAGTATGCTTTACTGTTTATACATATTAAAACAACTTCCAATGGTTATTTGGGGTATCAACCTCCAAAAAATGAGCAATCATAATAAAGGCATTCTGACAAAATGCTGACACATACCATACTGGAACCTTCTCAGTATGTAAAATGAAACATACAAACCTACAGAAAAAGGTATGGTCATGCAATCCCCATATACACTGATTTAACCCTTGGAGGTTTAAGCAGAGAGCTCCACATTGTTGAGAAAAAAGAGACCAAAAAGGATGTGTCATTAGCAAAAACCTCCAGTACATACATATTATCTCACGATTAAACTGGGAAGCCTCGATCATTGACAAGAGACTCCAAAATTCGGAGCATAAATAACAGTAACTCCTGATATTCCTACACTAAATAGAGCATCTTTTTCGATTACATTCAAGTGAACTCAACTAAATTTTCGGCACCTTTCACAAGGCGTAAACTCAAACCCTTTTCATATAAACGAAATCCCACCCGAAAACCAAACAAACAAAATTTAAATTTTATTTCTCGGCCTCCTCTCCCCCTCGTGGAGGTCCCTCCTTCCAAGTCGCTTGCCATTGTTTGTCATAGAAAGTCCATTCTTGTGCGAGATCTTTGATCGTTTGCACGTCCTCTGTCTTCCGAATAACAAGAATTCCGAGCACCGAAATGAGTATGAGAAGCTTCCCAATGAAGCCGTTGCTTTGATCAACCAATCCCACCCCGGTCGCCGCATCCACCAAATATCCCAAAGCATATCCTACCATGGCCGCCCGTCCTGTCATCCACACAAAATTTAAACACATGGAGAAGATAAAGAAGTTAGTTGCCCCTTGTCCTCCAAATTGATATGGAATATTATGATAATTGTGAAAAGTGAAAGATTCTAACAATCGAATGAGTGGGCGATGGAGAAAGGCAACAGTGGTGTACAATTGGTGGCTGATCTTCCGGATTCAAACGGATCAAATTAATAAGGGTGAAGGTACTACGACTCTTAAGCGACAAATAACATGTCTCATCTTAGCAGCCGTGATATATTCATTTCTGCTAACCGACAAATAAAAAAGAAGAAAAAACCTTATGAATTATAAAATCTTAAAATTTGACCCTCAGATCCAGCACAACAAATGAAATCATTTGACCCGTGCCGTACAAAAACACATTTTCCATTCAAGCTACAAGAACCTTGTATACTTAAAACAGTAACAGTAATAACAAAAACAAAACTATAAGGGTTTCCCGGCAGCTTCGACATCCAGACAATCTGCAATAACCCGTGAATGTGAAGAAACACATTCCAGTTTAAGAGTACATCCAAGATCCTGGAACAAAAAACCTATCATACCATTCAGTTTTTCGGCTTCGGGGAGATGGAAACGGCGAACCCACGCCCACCATGGAACTATCGAGGTGTCGAAAACCACAGGATCCTCATTGGTTGAAGAAACTGGGTTCTCTTCCAACCACTTCCTACGCAAAACTTCTGCGCTTCCCAAAAAACATAGAAGAAAACAAAAAAAAAATGAGAAAAAATAAGTCCGACCCAGCCACAATTTCAAACTTGACACGTTTCAACAATGGTAAATCCACACAAAAAAAGGAGGTCAAAACCTTATAAACCAGAATTGTGACTCGAGTCACAAATAAACATGACCCAATATGACTAAGTGAGAAATAAATTATAAAAGCAGGATCACAACAACTTGTTGGACAAGGGAAATACTACCGACAGAGCCCCTTAAAAAAAGATAAAATTATTAATCGCTAGAAAACCTGCAATAATTTTCCTTTAATATTTCTTTGACTCATGGAGAAAAAAAACACACAGGAAACATTCGAAATTACAAGTTTCCCTTTTTAGAAAAAAAAACGAGCCATATTAGAAAAAAGGGAGCCATGGTAGAAAAAAAGGGAAGTAGGTTTCAGCAAAGATTCTATCTTGGTTTTCTAATTTCATGAAAATCTCCAACTAAAAAATGGCCTGAAACATAGAGTTTCTGATATCACAAAAAATAAGAAAGACTTTATGACCAGAAAAAAAGGGGGAGGTAAGAAACATTCCTATCATACACACACTGATCACGATATCAAAGACGCCCAGGACCTATTTTTTCCTCTCCACCCCCTCCTAACCTTCTTCCCTCTAACCTATCTTTCTCTCGATCCCCTTCTCAATACCTCCTTCACTTATTTTCTCGGTTGTCCCATCTTATCTCTCCCTATCACTTTGTAAACTTCATTCCCTCATCATCCATTGTTCTGCTGATTTACCTCCTTCTCTTCTCCTCCGCACATTCTCACAGCTTTTCCACTCTCTCCGCTTACCTCCCTTTCCCCTTTGACACTTTTCACTCTCCTCTCCACTTCACCTCTTTCTGCCCATACCACACTCTCCTCCTACCTCACGTCCAACCCCTTTTTTGGCTTTTTTTCCCTCCTCTTCTTTCTCTTCCTCTCTTCCTTTCTCTTCCTCTCTTCCCTTCTCTTCCTCTCTTCCCTTCTCTTCCTCTCTTCCCTTCTCTTCCTTTTCTCCCTTCTCTTCCTTTCTTCCCTTCCCTTCCCTTCTATCCCATTTTCTTCCCTTCCCTTCCTTTCAATCCCCTTTTCTGCCCTTCCCATCCCATTTCTTCCCTTGCCTTCTCTTTTCTTCCCTTCCCTTTTCTTCCCTTCCCTTCGTTCCGTTTCTCTAGCATCTTCCCTGCTCTTCCTTCCTCTTTCCCTCATTCACTCACATGCCATAAGCCATCCTTGCCTCGCATCCTCCCCCACCCTCATCTACTCCCTCCCTCTCCACCTCCGTGCACCCACCTCTTCCTCCCCCTCCTCTAGCCTCAACACTCTCTTCGCTCCTTCCCTTCCTTCAAAACATCCCTCCTCTTCACCTCCCTCTCCCTCTCCTCACATGCGTCCATCCTCCCTCCCTTCATCCCCCTCCCCCTCCCCCTCCCCCTCCCCTCCCCACCCCCTCTCCCTCTCCCTCTCCCTCTCCCTCCCCCCCCCTCACCTGCGTCTATGACCGCGTCCCAGTCCACCTTCCCCTCCCTCGCGAACATCGCCACGTCCCACGTGCCACTCTTCCAGCGCGGGTCCTCGAACCTGTCGCCCGAGGCCGCGAACAGGGACGACTTGCCCAGGGTGGCCGCAGAGGGGTCCTTCCCTTCCCTCCCCTCCCCCCGGAGAGTGCCGCCTCTCGCCAAGGGGCTGTCCCTCCGCCTCCCTGCCACCCCCTCGGTGTCTCCGGCCTCCGGGAGGGAGGCGACTTCCGCCACTACGGAATCTCCGGCGGCAGATGCGGCGGGTGCGGTGGGGGAGTCGAGGGAGGGGGGGGGAGGGGAGAGGGAGGAGGGAGAGTCGGCGGATGCGGAGACGGGAGGGAGGGAGGGTCTGCGGGAGGAGGAGAGGCGGAGGGGAGGGATGGAGGAGGAGGAGGGAAGGTGGAGGTGAGAGGGGGAAGAGGTGGAGGAGAGAGAGGAGCGGAGGACGTGAGAAAGGGAGGAGGAGAGAGAGGAGTGAGAGAGAGAAGTCGCCATGGTTGAGGGAGAGGGAGAGGGAGAGAGGCAGAGAAGGGAGGGTGATGAATGAGAGGCTAAGTGAGTGACTTGCTGGAAAGAGAAGTGAGGAGAAGCTTTCTGGGGTCAGTTTTCAGACGGTACAGTGATCGCAAAAGGTACAGAAGGGTGCCACGTGACTGGCGGGATAGTGTAGCATTATGTACTTTTTGTACGAACAAATTGTACTTTTTGTTAGCGTGAAGCGCTCGATGTCGAGGATAGAAGGCCTGAGGGTTCAGCGAGGATAGGAAAGGACACGAGTGCCAGGGTGGCACAGGGGCCCATCCGGAACTGCCACGTCGGACACCTTTGACCAATGCGAGCATAGAAGTTGCGAAACGCGGGGAGAAGAAGCATCTCGTCATCCTGAGCCGTACAGCCTCGCCGCAGTACGGCAAGCTGAGCTCGGCAGATCGGCAACCCTTTAGAGTTTAGAGTTTAGAGTTTAGACAGGACTGCAACGTGAATACGTACCGTAGCGATGTACAGCTGCAGTACACTTCACCGTGTATCGCTATTAGTGGTAATCATTTATTCGCCACTTAAAACATATTATCTCCGTACACACTTGTCCGATTTTCAATTTGCGACACCCAATCGGAAGTTGAGAGTTTTACGTTTCGATAGAAACCGTCAGATCCAGTGATCCACAATCCGATATGTGTGTACGAAGAAAAGACGTTCTGGTTGGCGAAAAAAACATTAACCCTAATAGCGATTCAGGGTGTACAGTACACCGCCAATCGCTATTAGCGTATTGAACGCTAATTCGGTCCCGCTTTTATTTTTCCAAATTCTTAAATAGAATAAATTATTCTGTTTTTTTCCTTTACGCCATTTAGGGATTTTTGTCCAATTAGCGTAAACACGAAAGTGCGTTGTAATTTAAATAAAGAGGTGTACGGTAATTGTCAGACCGTACACTATTGTACCTTTTAAGTGAAAAGGTACAATTAATGAGTTTTAGTAACTGCGAACGCATGAGAATATGCGCTCTAAAAAGGGGATGAAATCGGGCTGTCAAATATCACGTTCGCACATATTCGTCAATCAACCACGTTTCGACTGTGTGAAGATACGATTTGTGTACGATAAGTCAGATTATGCACAAGTACATATATTAGTGTAAGCATGTTTGCGACCGACATTTATTTTTTTCAAAGACCCACATTAGCATTAGTAAAAAATTAGAATGTATGTTTTTTATAAAAAAAAATCAAATTCCTAATTAGCATAAATCATTGTGATTATTCCTATACGCTAAAGAAACCTGTACGCTAATAGCGATTGGAGGTGTAGCGTGCACAGCTCGAGTCGCATAAGGGTAGAATTCCATTAGGCGGTCCCAGTAAATGTACGAAAAATTCTACTAGCAGCGTTTACTGGAAGAATATTCCATTTTGTCGGGCCAGTAACAAACCTTCCTCAATTATGATTGGCACCACGTAGGTTAGAGTCTAGATTTGAAAATCTTAAAGAAAATCTTCAAAAGGAAAGTCAAAACGAAATATCTGTACGGCCGGAGGTAGTTAACGATTAGTACGTAAAGTTTGCGGCCAGATTTTTGATTTTGAAAAAGGAAATCAAAATTTCGAAACAGAATGTCAAAAAGACGCTAGAAAACTTTGAAGGTCGCGGCAAACTTTGAATGTCAGTGGATGTCAGACGGAGCGTGCGAAAATATTTTCGGCTCACCTGCATCTAGCGTGGCAGTCGGCACAAGGACCGTACGACGTAGGCACATGGCATGTACGATGTGTAGACTTGTGATCGCTTGTTCAAAGCGGATATTTTTTTTCTTTTTCACGTGTACCAATGGTACACGTGTAGCATCGTACAACTCTCCTCGCGAGGAGAGTATCGGCACACTGGATAGTGTGCGCGATTGCTTCGCGGATCTGAGAAAGTGGAATATCCAACGGCCAGGAATTATGCGAGCATCATTGAGGCTTCCCGACAACTTTCTAGTAACGATATTTCGTCTGACAATTTTTTTTTTAAGGTACGGCGTGGTACGGATCTGTACGAAATTGTACCGCGTCCAGTAACTAACCACACTTTTCATCTAATGGAATTCTACCCTAAGTATTTTATATACGCACGCATTTCAGTACGAGTCCAAATTCTGTAAAAACCAATGAGAACCCAGCTTTCTCGTTGGGCTAGTTCGCTTCTTTATCCCGTATTTACAGGTGACATTGAGGGTGCGTCTCCATGTGCCTAAGTAAGGGATTTTTTACGTCGTTTTTTAAATTTGTACCGCGTAAGTTTCAACCATACAAAAAATAGAAAAAATGAAAATTACATTTTGCGTCATCATCGAGTTTAAAACTCGAACTTCAAACTTTTCTTTAAAACACGGGGAAGATGTGTTTTAAAACAAAGTGTTTTCCAAAAACAAATAGAAACACGTATTCGCAATTGTAAAAATAATTACACACATTTCAAACGAATACAAGCGACGGCGAAAGGTACAATACTCGCTATTTTTTGTCCGTTTGCGTCCATCAAAGTACAAAATTTGTTTTGTTTTGTCGCGTTTCGTTCAGTATGGATTTTTCCATTCCAAGGGTCTGAAAATTTCGATGCCATTTAACGAAATCGACACAAATATCTGAGGGCGCCCCAGTAAGTCACACACATCGCCTCTCTCACGCAGCCTCGCATTCTCTCTTTCAAACTTCACTATTCCTCATCATTCCACCAGGCGGATTTACGCTGACCGGTGGGAAGCTGGAGAAAACTTTTTTTTCCTTAAAAAAATGAAAACCCACAATTATCATTGTTATGTTTTTTAACTCGGACAAAGGTGAAATTTTATTATGATTATTATTGTTATTATTATTTGTTTTCTTTTATTCTCTTTAACTCTTTACACAAAAATGGAAAAATCAATGCATGCACTAGGAGTTAAAAAGAAAACTTAAATTTATGGTGATTATATCAAATATGAGATAAGTTTCCCAAATAGAAAGAGAGATTAAAAGCGCGTGGAAATTGCCAAAAAGGCAAACGTACAGATAAAAGCAACGTCAGCCATATACAACATCAATTGACAAAAGGTTAAAAAGGTAAATGTCTACAAATGTCACATAAAATTATGCGACATAATTGACAATTTATGAACAGTCGGGTGCGTCATCACAAACTGTAGACGTTGACTGACGTCACGGGCAATACACTGTAAACATCTGTAAATGGAAAAATTGGAAAACAGTTAACTACAACATATACCGACTGCAACGAAAATAGACATGCAAACGGAAAAACCGTTAAAGGTGCGCGAAAATTAGAGAGAAAGATAAACCCTTTGAATAGAGTATAAACTATATTAGTGGTATTTAAATTCAAAAGAAAAATTGAGGATCACGTACGTAACTAAAAAGGTAAAAACACATTTCTCAATTTCTCTTATTTTCTTTTGTTTATTATTATTGTTATTAT
>JBBHKE010000333.1:0-33108 GCA_037447655.1 Zygnema cylindricum | reverse complement strand
TCTCTCTCTCTCTCTCTCTCTCTCTCTCTCTCTCTCTCTCTCTCTCTCTCTCTCTCTCTCTCTCTCTCTCTCTCCCTCTTCCTATTTTTGTTCTCTCAAAACTTGAAAATGGCGCATATCGACAAACGACGTGCGTGGACTCTGGCGGAAGATGCCACATTCGAAGAGCTGTACGTGCTAGTGGGGGTAAGGTGTGGATTCGTACGATTTCGAATGCGCCGGAGTTGTCGGTGCACTTTGCCAAAATTTGTTGGCGGCGTTGGCTGCAGCATCTTGACCCGCAGGTCGATTGGTGGCACAAAATGACAAACATGCTTTTCGGATGTGTTCTTGCAATGTTTTTGGATTTATCTTTCAAAACTTTCTAGATGTACAATGCAATTTTTTTTTTCGTTATGTATCCTTTGCAGATTAGAATTTTTTAATGCATCCATGGAGATTGTTTGAAGATAGTTGATCAATCGGATGATTGACATGCGAATATGTGTGGGGAGTGACGTGGCATATTTGTCGGAAACGATTTTGCAAACGAGAGAGTTGTATGGTCGCCATAGCGTATGTGCACTACGGAGCTTGCTGAGCGCGGATCTCGAGGGAGTTGCCAGGCAGAATGGACATCATAGTCATGGCAAAAAACGCAACCACACATGCGGGAGGGAAGGGACTTTCTTTGAGCTTATTTTTTAAAGGCTTAGCTTACGATTTAGTTTAGTCGTACGAGAAAAATGAGGGTGTTCACGGTTGCTTGGTTTGTCGTTTGCGGTAGAATCATTAGCATAGCTCGTTGAGATCGTTGTTCACGAAGGTTTTGAAGAGCGTTTTGGAGAATCCGACGGCGGGGATTTGGGAACTTATGTATGTTTTAATGTTACTTTAAGCATTATTTTCATTTTGCATTTAAATTGATGAAGACACTCCTTTCATAGTTTTAATTGTTTATAGCTTTCATATTTTTTTTCTCTAATCACTTTTTAACCCTCGAGTCAATGCTAATTGGTCTTAGATTTGTGCTATATGTCTTTTGAAGTAATCATGGGAATTGGTAAGTTGGAGAAAATGAAAAGTGAAGATTTTATTTTTAAAAAAGGATATCGATTGATTGCAAAGTTACTTCCCTCTCAACTAGTATAAGTCTTTATGCTGTTTTAAATGTAAATGAGCCAAATTTAAACAAATTAACGCTTTATGGTATGACAGTAATATAAGGGAGAGCAGGTGAAGGACCTCCAGATAAAGGCGTTGCTCGGAGTAAAAGACAAAATGCAAATACAAGCAATTTCAGAAATAGGTACGATTGGGGTTAGAAGTATGTGCCGATGGGCACTTGATCTGACGGGAAACATGGCAAAAAAAAACAATTTGAAGTAGGAAAGAAGAGGAGGAGAAGGGGCTAATGTCCATTTTCAAGAAAAGATAAGTGGGTATTCAGAAGTACAATCAAATTCCCATTCTGGAGAAGAGACAAATGGGTATTTTGGAGGAGGGACTAGTGGGTTACTATTTAATGAAGAGAGCAATGAATTTTTTGGAGAAGAAATAAGTGGGTATTATGAGGAACAAAAAAGGGAGGTTTGTCAAATAAATGGATTTGTTCATGACTTAATAAACTACACTGTCATTTTAGACGAACTAAAGGAATCTCTAGCTGTAGTAACGGATGATATAGGAGAAAAACTTCATTTAAGGTCTTATAATTGTGAAATTCTTGAAAATCCCACATTTAACATCCTTTGGATTCCTAGAAATAACATTAGTGAAATTCATAAAACTACAAATAGCGAAAATAAGCTGAAGGAGGTTGCCTATTTAGAAGATTTTTTTAAAACCACAGACGGGGAAATTTCAATGCTTCAAAACGAAATTCTTTGGAGATTACAAAACAATGGAAAGCTCCAAGTTACCAATAAGACCAATTTCGGATCGCAAATGTCACCGAATTTTTGGGCTTAGATGAAAGCGACACGTGTTCGTCCATCCCAAAGAGTGACGCTTGCTGTATGTCGTCCAATAACTACACTTATGTTTCGATCTCTAACATATATTTGGGGGAAATGGGTCCCTATCCTCTATTGTACATTCCATAATAATTTTATCATAGAAATGCGTCTTATCTTTGGGATCTTCAATGAGAGTTTTTATGTTTCCTTCCCGCCAACAAGTCAGATATGTACAAAATAAAAAGTTACTTTTTTCTAGCTATGTCAAATCCTCCAAAATTTTGTATAGGTTAAGAAAAGTAAAACTGTAAAACTGTGAAAAAGTCTCCTCCCTCATTTTCATTTGAACATGCATATACTATGTTCGTTAAATGTTGAGACTTGATTGCTTCCTTTAGATGAACAAATATTTGACGTCGCTTAATATTTTATTACTAATTTTTATCATATTAGGATGCAATGTGCGAATTGGCGTATCAACCGCGTTCCTGTCTATGGATTGTATTGTGCCTTTCGTGTACTCGGTATCGTGTCCAGTCGTGCGCACGATTTTGTTCCGATAAATTTGTCTTTTTCGGTTTGTGTGGTAGTTTGTGTTTCGACATCTTAATGTCCGTGGTGTAGTGGACAACGTCGTGTGGATGGTGACCGGTGTACATTAGTGGTCGTGAGAAAGTAGTCTTTTGTTGTTGGAATAATATGAAGTGTATTAAGGATATTGAAGTTGATTGAGACAAAAAAATTGTAAGACTTAAAAGCTTCTGCTCAATATAATTATGTTTTGGCACTTCTTCTGTATGTTCATAAAATGAATGTGTATGTTTGTGATCTCTATGCAATCTTGTGAGTGGTTTATTCTTGAGCGATTCTATCATATAGTATCATAGCAGGCTTAGTGCTCTGGTAGTGTGAGGTTGTGGGAGACATGGAAGAAAACCTTTTTTTTTTACTTCCATGTTCTTTGTAGATGGAAGTGCCATAAGTATTTTAACATTGGGAAATCTAACAACCGGCAAAAAGTTTTTTTAGAATCAATTCGTTTCTTTGATTATCACCTCTGCCTACCAACCTAGCTTTCTATCTTTCTACAAGATAATCTCGGCTAAGCTTAACTTTTAATACCCACTTACTTTACGATCTGGTGGAAGCTCCAAAGATTCTTAGGTTTGCGCCATTATAAGACTTCATCTCATTATTTGTTGCTGCTATTGAGTGCTTTTTTTCTAAGATAAACATTTTTTCGTGCATGGTAAGAGGCTCCCTCGAGTTGGCACATAGTGCACAAAGGCTTTCAAATCCAATTCTTCAATTTTTTGTCCTTCTTCCCCTTATAAATTTTGAGGATCGAATCTATGGTTAGTGTAACAATGTTACAAATTTGAGCACTTTGGGGAAGAGTAGGGAGGGGGCAGAGAAAGGAGGATGCTATAATTGCGATGGCAGAGCAACGCAACTGCGATGTCAAACTAGCGGAGCATAACAACATGGAAATCTGGTATAGCAGCAGAGCAGCGCAGCGTGGCAGTATAGCAACGAAACAGTTTGTAGATTAATCTGTGCTATTCTACAATATAGTTTGGATAATCACCGATTGACCAAGAAGGTCCACGTGTACATATGTGTAGTACTTTGTTGACGAGCAGCTAGCTAGTATAAATAGTCCAACAGGCCCAGCCAGAAAAATACTCTTTTGGAAGTAGATAGTCCATCAAGCATAGCAAAAAGGATACTCTTTTGGAAGAAGACTTCTATAACGAGCATTCAATCTTGTAATCTCTACCCGATTAATAAAATCCCAATTTTTACTGTGTATGCAGTGTATCCTTGCTGTTGCTTCGAGTGAATTCTTAGGATTATTTTGCTGTGCATTGCCGACAAGGTGTTATCTTCTTGTTCCTTTTCATTGGTATCAGAAGGAATCCTCGTGACTCGACAACATGGAAGGTCATGGTGTTTCCACAGTTGATATGCTAGAGCCACTTCTTCTGGAATAGGAAAATGTCAGATTACGTAACGCTCACCTAAGTGACACCGTCGCAACCTTAAAGTCTCATCTTGGTGAAAGAACTCACGGAAGCGCGGAGAGAGACGCGAGGAGGCCTAAGTTAAGGCTTCTTCACGAGTATGACCCTGCCAAGCATAAGAATCTCGACGCGTGGTTGTTTTTGGTAGCGAATTACCTGGAGAACTTTTCTGGCTTGTCTGAGCGTGAAAAGGTTTACTACTCGGGAGGGTTACTTAAAAAAGCCGCAAGAGCATGGTGGAGAGCAATGGTGGAAAGAAACGAGGTACCCGTTGTTTAGACCATGTTTGTCAATTCTCTTCGTGACTCTTGGCAACCCGTGAACATTCTTAAGGCCGTGAGGGATAAGATTTCAGTGTTGAAATAACGCACTACTGTTTTGGAGTACACGGAACAATTCTTGAAATGCAAGGTCCAAATTGAACCAATGACAGAGGATGAAGCGGTTGATCGATATGTTAAGGGGTTTCAGGCGTCTATTCGGAGGGATGTGGAACAGTGGCTCTCACGCGAAACAACAACTCCTAGTCTTTCTGCAATTATTCATTTCGCAGAACAGACCGACACCGTGGACTTCACTTTTCGTAGATCCTACCCTTTTGGATCAAATAGTAACGGAGGACGTTGAAGAGATGATGGTTCGACTCCCATGGAGCTCCGGGCGATTAAAGAGGAGAGGGACGTGGTCAATACAATTAAGAGGAAGAAGAAAGCAACCAAAGCCAAGACCACTGATATGTTCCCCGAGGAGCTCCAACGGAGGAGGCAAAACGGATTGTGCATCCAGTGCGGTTCTCCGTACCATGTGGCCAGAGAACGCCGAAAACGGAATGGTCCCAAAAAGGGCAAGCTTAATGTCATGAGGTTAGCTGGCAATGGTGGAGATCCTTTGACCCTTCAAGGCAAGATTGGGTAAAGCACAGTTAACTTCATGGTGGACTTTGGTGCGTCGTGGTACTTCATCAATGAGAAGACTGCAAAGAAGTTGAGGCTTCTTCTCATAGTTGTTCTAGATCACCAATCGGTTCAATTGGCCAATGGGAGTTCTCTCTTGATCAACCATCGCACCCTACGGTTACGTGTCGGTATGGGAAAATTTTAGTGGTACGAAACGCTTCACGTCTAACCTCTTGGGGATCATGAGGTAATCTTGGGGAAGCCATGGCTCCAAAAGTAGAACTTGACGATCGTTGGAGGAACAACAGCATGAGAGTCTAAAAGGGCGAAAAAGAGTTTGAGGTAAATGCAGGAGCGGCTTGTAAGGAGTTGGAGGAGGGACGCCTGATTTCAGCCTTACAGCTTAAAGGGCACTCAAGAAAGGGGGGACAGTGAGAATGGTGGTCGTACGACCAATGGAGGAAGTGAAAGAGGGGATTCCAAAGGAATGAATAAAGAAAGTCCCGACTTTGATTCCAAAGGAGATGACGACCTAAGAAAGACTTCCGTGGAGGCCCCGGAGGTCGTTGCAAAGCTTCTCGAGGAGTATATTGATGTTTTTCCCCAAAGTTCCTAGAAAGATTACCTCCGAAACGCGACGTGGACCAAAAGATCGCGCTTGTTCTCGAAGCTGTGCCCTCGGCAAATCAAATGTATAAGATGAGTAACACCGAGTTGGACGAACTCAAAAATCAACTTTCAGAGTTAGTCGAGGACGGAGCAATCGAGCCGAGCAAGTCGCCGTATGGGGACCTTGTCCTCTTTGTTCACAAGAAAGATGAAGGCATACGTATATGTGTGAAATACCGAGTGTTAAATAAGTTGACAGTCAAAAACGCATACCCCCTACCAAAGATAGACGAATTGTTGGACAGATTAAGAGGTGCTAAATACTTTTCTAAAATAGACTTACGAAGTGGTTACCACCAAATTAGAATTGCGGAGTAGGATGTGGAAAAGACTACATTCAAGACGCGATACGGTCATTTCCAATTTCTGGTTATGCCATTCGGATTGACTAATGCCCCGGCTACCTTAATGCACTTGATGAACTCCATTTTTCGACAATAATTGGACGCTTACGTAATAGTCTTCATAGACGACATCTTGGTGTATAGTAAGACAATGGAGGACCACGTCAAGCATCTGCGAAGAGTCTTACAAGTCTTTAGGGAGAACAAGTTGTACACGAAGATAAGTAAATGTGAATTTTTGAAAGATAAAATTGAGTTTTTGGGTCATGTGGTGAGTTGAGATGGAATCGCAACGGATCCCAACAAAACTAGGGCGGTCAAGGATTGGCCACAGCCTAAAAACATCTCGGGGTTGAGGAGCTTTCTAGAGTTATGCTCCTACTATCGACGATTTGTGGAAGGTTTTGCAAGAATTGCTGCACCCCTCACATATCTCCTTAAAAAAGACGTGCCCTAGGAGTGGAAAGCGGCGCAGGAGACAACTTTCAACAAGCTAAAGGAGCAATTGGTTACCGCCCTTATGTTAGCTGTCCCCGACCCTGAGTTACCTTGGACGATAATTGCAGACGCTAGTGATACTACTAGTGGAGCGATTCTTATGCAAGATCAAGGGAGGGGCCTACAACCCATCATTACGACAGTCAAAAATTAAAGGCAATAGAACTTAATTGGGCCACGCATGAGAAAAAAACAATAACAATCATTAATGCGTCGGAGGTTTGAAGTGCTACGTCCAAGGGAAGCGGATCACTATAACTACAAACCACCATGGGTTACAGTATCTACTAACACAACCCAAGCTATCCAAGAAGCAAGTTCGATGGATGACTTTTCTACAGACCTTTGGACCGGAGTTATCCATATAATACAAGCCGAGCAAGACAAATCCGTCGGATGCTCTTTCGAGAAGGCTAGGTGTTGCTGCGCCTACAGCCGAGCAGTTTGCAACTACTGCAATATGGTAAGGATGAGGATGGGATTACGGGTACTAATATAACGGAAAAAACCATCGACCAGAGAGTCAACACAGTGACGAGTAGGGTGCAAGTGGACGAACAATGGTTAGACAAAATTAAGGCCATGTACGATGGCGACCATACAATCACCGAGCTAGTCAAAGAGAAAATTTTGGTTCAAACTGCTAACGGTATGTGGCACTACAAGCCGAGTCGGACAACCCGGTTGTACATTCTGACCAATCTAGAGCTATGATATATGATTCTGCAATTGAATCAAGATATACCCCTCAGCGGACACTTCGGACGTGACAAAACTATCGCACGACTTGCTGAGGCATACTACTGGCCAAATATGACAAAAGACATTGCACAATATGTCCATTCTTGCTACTCATGTAATAAGAACAAATTGGATTCGGGTAATTAAGGGCTCCTACAACCACTACGGACACCATCCGCTCAGTGGGAAGCAATCTTGATAGATTTTATTGTTGCTCTTCTGTTGACTCTCGAACGCTTCGACTCCATATTTGTCATAGCAGATTATCTTACCAACATGTCACACTTTTTGCCCACGAAATCGACGGCTACAGCTCGAAATGTGAAGGAAATATTCTTCAGAGAGATATTCTTGCACCATGGACTTCTGAAAAATATCGTTAGAGATCGTGACCGGAAATTTGTTAACCACTTTTGGAAAAGTCTGTTCGATCTATCCGAGACGCAGTTGGCTATGTCCACAGCGTATCATCCTCAAACAGATTGACAGACCGAACGAATAAATAGAACATTGGAGGATGCCCTACGAGCTTATGTGTCATCGCAGAAAACATATTGGGTTTACCATTTGACGGCGCTTGAGGTGGCGTACAACACTGTGATTCATTCGTAAACGAACGCTAGGCCCATTGCTATGAAAGGCAAGCAACCCATTCTTGCTCAAAATCTGTCGATCGCCAGCTGTAACACACTCGCTGCATTGAACTTTATACGAATGCTTCACGTAAACCTCGATAAAGCGGCGAAGGCCCTCCAACAGGCGAAAGATCGTCAAATGTTGCAAGTTGACGCACATAGAAAGGACTTTGTCTTTAAAGTTAGAGACAAGGTTCGCCTAAGGATGAAAACCCTGTCTCTTCCAAATGCCCTTTCTCGTAAGTTGGCAGCAAAGTTTACTCGGCCATTCACTATCCTTTCAAAGGTGAATAACCTTGCCTACAAACTTGACATTCCTCCAACCAGGAATATCCACAATGTTTTCCATGTTTCGCTCCTCAAACCGTTTCCAGACCCCGATTTGATTTTTCCAAATCACCTCCAACATACACCCTTGTCCCCGGTTCAAGGCACTCCTGATGAGTACGAAGTGGAATAAATTCTACAATCTCGCAAGCTGCAACGCGGACATTCCTCGACTACTCTGTATTTGGTGCGCTGGAAGGGTTATGGCGCGGAGGACGATTCTTGGGTTGATGAACACGATATCCATGCTCCGAAAGTGTTGCGCAGGTTCAAGCAAAGTGGGAACACTCAGCCTAACCGGGGGGGCAGACGCAAAAGACGTACAAAGGAGTCCAATCACAGTGGGGCAACAGTCGTGGTCATCATGGGAACTCAACGACGAAACGCAGCGGCGCCGATGGATGATCACAATTCTGCCGCTCCGCAGCATGAGGATCGCATTGTGGTAGTTGCACTCTCAGAGAATTGCAACGTCACAGCTGCGCTCACAGAGAATCGCAACGACAACATTGAAAATCGCAACGGCGAAGTTGTGAAGTGCAACCTGGCGGAGTCGAACTTTTGATATCGTCGCAGTATCGCAATCAGCAAAGTATTGAACATTGCAGTACTCTCGTACGCTGCGATGCAAGGAGGGTTCTAATGTCAAAACCCAAAACCCTGCCCGTTATAGTCGCCATCAACTCACGCGACAACCCTAGTAAAAGTAGCCTCGAGAGCATTTCGCTCAGCGGAAACAACTTAGCCGCAATCGTTGAGTTACCTGAACTCTCTATCACTGCCGTCTCTATGGCATCGTCATCTTCTCCACCACCGAAGAGAAGAAGATTAGTCCGGATAGGACATGAGGATATTTCTTTGCGGTAGAAGCGCGGAAGTAGAGGCAGATGGCAAAGAAAGATGGGAGGAGGGTAACAGATGAGGAGACCTAACAGGTTGAGGCTATTGTCAGTGAGGAAGGAACGGGTGAAAGTAGCGGAGTGGAGGGGTCAGAAATTCCCAAGACTGCGAGTAAAACCCAACCAAAGAGGGCAATCAAAAAGATGAGGAGGACCATGAGCTCTCGGATGCTGAGGAATCCGAGCGCGAAATTGACGCCCTCATCAGAGGAGGAAGGCGCCTCTGATATGGAAGAGATATGGGACCCAAAAAGTGAGTACGGCCGACGAACAGTCTTCGGAAACCTCTTAAAAGAAGGATGAGGAACACTACCCCAGCGAGGATGATGTGTTCCTCCTCCGATGAGAGGAAGGGGAAATGGAGGGGGAGAGCAAAGGGGAGGAAGAAATTCCCGACTATTTGTTTCCACTTCCCAGTGACTCTTAGAACCCCGACCTCACATTTAGTTTCGTGAAACGATTCTATGGGAATCCTGCAAACTGGCCAACAGAGTGGCGCACAGGAAGGCCCGGGGAACCAATCAACATCCTTGCTAGCGTACCTTCACACCTCGCCTGGAATTTTATGAGGACGAAGGGAACAACCACAAGGGTTACGTACAACTGAATCCTCACACATTGTCGTTGGTAGAAGTGGTCGAGGACCACTCTCGTTATCGCGGTAAAGTTCCCGGATTGCTTCGCCAGTATCATGCATGGGATGTATGTCTTCACGACATTATTGCTCGGGCCGAGGTTACACCAGAAATGCGAGCACTCAAGCAAGCCCGAAATAACGCACTATAGCGAGCCTGAGCTGCTAGGAATCACATATTCTTCAAGTTACGGAAAGTGCCTAGGTGGCAACCCGCGGACAAAGAAATGGAAGAGCCACACCCAACTGCAGCACACGTGGCTCCTTAGAGTCCGAAACTCGAGGAGCCTGCACCCGAAACCTGCAATTCTGTGTCCTCCATTGGACCACAGAATACAGGAAGCCTCTTGATAGTATTTAACTAACCCACTTTAAGCCACAACCACTACTGCCCAAGAAGGCAAACTGACAATTTGACTGCACCCCTGTGTAGCCTGGACTCCCCTGAGTCCGTAGAAAAAAGAATCACTGAAAACGGCCAACCAGGCGATAAGTTATAGGGTGGCAAAGATGCCAATTTATACAAACTCTCTGAGAGAGAGGACTATCTACCTAAATTTTCCTAAGTCCTAGTTTTTCCTAATTCCCTCTCACAGCTCCTATCTACTGCCTGTACGAACCAATCACAAAACTGTATAGTACTAGAAAGTACTACTGCCGATGTACTTTCTGTACGGCCTCTGTACGACAAGGCCATAAGTGGACGCGTGTATACTTTCCACTCATCCGTACGTTCCTCGGAATTCCCGCGACCGAATGATGTTTCCCCACGTGGCGCCAGGTGATGCCACGTCACTAAATGCCAAAGTGACCACTCCGGGATTCCGGCGATGATGTGCGCCGTTGGATTATATGCGAAACGTAATCTTGGCCGGAATAAATACTTGCGCGATATTTGTTCCGATGTAGAAATAAAATGCGTGGTTATCTGTTTTGAATTAGCGTCGTACGACGTACTTTATAAAACTGTATATATGTACGCCGTAAACAGTTTTAGTTAAATGAACTTTATCCTTTCAAACTAAATATATATCTATCACATACCATAGCACTTAGCATTGGTCCTAGTCTATTAGGATAAAGCTGACGGCTACCGGTCAACTTGACGAACCGCAGGTACCGGGATCAAATCTCTGGTCCGTCAAGTATATTTTTAGTAACCTACTAAAAATAGTTGTCTGTTGAACTAAGGCAGCCATGGATCAACCTCTCTCTCTTTCCTTCAGTGACTACAGCAAGTATGGGGGCTAGAGAGCGGAGGTGGAGGCAGGCTGTCCGTCCTTTCCTTTTTCCTTTTATAAAAACATATTTAAACCTAGAAAATACTCTAGAAATCTATAAATTTCAACACTCCCCTTATTTTCTAGTCTAATTTAATTTTCTTTCAACCCGCATTTTTCCCGACAATATTTTAGTTTAGGAGAGGGCACAGGTTTGGTCATCATGTCAGCCACCATTTCTTCATCAGGTCTATACACAAGATTTAGAATTTTATTTTCAACTTTTTCTCTTACGAAGCTTAATCTTATGTCCATATGTTTTGCTTTGAAATGGTGTTTTGGATTGGCTGCAATTGCAATTGCAGCTTGGTTATCGCAAAAGATTTCATGCACTCCCTCCTTCATAAATCCCAGTTCTTGTAACAATGATTTCACCCACATTAGTTCTTTTACAGCAGAACACGACGCCATATACTCAGCCTCCATAGTAGACTGAGCAACCACCTTTTGTTGCTTACTGCTCCAACAGCAAGCACCTTCCCCCACATACAAAACATATCCAGAAGTGCATCTTCTCATAGGTGCATCCCCATAACTATCGTCACTCCAAGTGGTGATATCAGTATGCTCCCCTCCCAAATGCAACCATAACTCTCTAGTTCCCACCAGATATCTCATGACTCTCTTGGCTGCCTCCCAATCTCTCTTCCTAGGATCATTAAGACTCCTACTGAGTACTCCAACTGCTGCCGCTATGTCCGGCCTGGTACAGTTTATAAAATAGATTAAGCTTCCTACGACCTGTCTATAAGGAATAGACTTCATGAACTCTCTCTCCTCTAGACTCATCTGATTGTCTAAGATCATCACTCCTCCTTCTACACTCCCATCACTTACTTTTTTCAAGTCCATGGGAGTGGTACAACTGTTAGCATTTTCCATCTGGAATTTCTCAAGCATATTACCTATTGCTTCTTTCTGAGTAAGTCTGATAATCTTCTTCCCTCTATCTCTCTCCATTTGGATCCCCAAAATATATTTTGCCTCCCCTAAATCCTTCATATCAAATCTGCCCCTAAGATCTTTCTTTAGCCTATTGATATTATCTAAAGACTTACTTAACACAAGCAGATCATCCACATAAATTGCAATAAAAATGACACCATTCTCATCTTCAAACATATAGATAGAATGGTCAGAGCTGATCCGGATGTATCCCCGATCGGTGAGAAACTCATCTAGTTTCTTATTCCACTGTCGGGGAGCCTGTTTCAGTCCATATAAGGACTTTATGAGCCTGCACACTTTGCTCTCTTCTCCTTCTTCCACAAACCCCTCGGGTTGCCTCATAAAAATTTCTTCCTCTAACTCACCATTAAGAAAAGCAGTCTTAATATCCATCTGGTGAATTTCCATGTCTTCCACTGCGGCCAGACTGAGGAGAATCCTTACCGATGGGAACCGAACAACTGGAGCAAAGGTCTCCTCATAGTCAATCCCTTCTTTTTGGGTGAACCCCTTTGCTACCAATCGAGCCTTATACCTCTCAATTGTATTATCTGGGTTCAGTTTTAGTTTAAATACCCATTTATATCCAATAGGTTTTCTGTCTGGAGGGCAATCCGCTAGTTCCCAAGTATTTGCTTCCATGATAGAAGCCATCTCATCATTTATGGCTCTAATCCATCTTTCTTTCTCTGGACTATTCACTGCCTCTAAGTAAGACTGAGGCTCATCTGGGTGAGATAGCTTAGTTACCTTATGGGCAGCTTGTTTTTCCTGTATCCTTTTGCTGCTCCTCCTTCCTCCCTCAAACTCTGAAGCTGGAATGGATGGAAGTCTTGGATTTCTTCTCACTGTCTCATCGGCTCCCCTGTCCATAAAAACCGTATCTTGTCCCGCTTCTTCCATCTCTTCGAAGTCCATAGGAGTATGTGAGGTTTCCGGTGAGTCTCCTGTATCTTCGATCTCCCCTGAATCTGTAATCACAGTTTCACTCATGTCTTTTTCGGGAACGACTAAGTTCTCCTCACTTTCAGACTCAAATCTGATCCTTATCTTCTTTGTATATTTGAAGGGGTCAAATGACTTCCCTTCATCCATGAAAACTAAGTGTTTGACCAGAATGATATCTTTCTTTGCTAAGTCATAGACTCTATATCCCTTAACATCCTCATCATATCCCACAAAGTATCCAGGTTTTCCCTTAGCATCTAGTTTCCAGTTTTTCCTATCCGTGTCAAGACTGTAAACTTGGCTACCAAATACTTTAAGGTGTGAGATATCTGGTTTCCTTCCAACCCATCTCTCATAAGGTGTCACTCCCTTTACAGCTGAGGTAAGGACTCTATTTTTAATATAGTTGGTACAGTTCATTGCCTCTGCCCAAAATCTCTTTCCTATTTTCTTGTCTGCCAACATACTACATGCACTATCTCGTAGTGTTCTATTCAACCTCTCAGCTACCCCATTTTGTTCTGGGTTATATGGTACAGTTTTCTGGTGCTGCACTCCCTCATCTCTCAAATATTCCTCAAACTCGTTAGAGGTATATTCCCCCCCATTATCACTCCTTATCCTTTTAATGGGGGTTTCATGCAACTTCTCACTCCAAGCTTTATATTCTTTGAAGTAAGTTGATGCTTCAGACTTTGTTTTCAGAAAGTAGACTCTAGAGTATCTAGACCAGTCATCAGTTATTGTCATCATAAACCTCTTTCCTCCAACCGAAGGTACTTTTGCAGGTCCCCAAATATCTGTGTGGACTAAATCTAATACTTTCTCACCTCTATATGTGGCGGCTTTGGGAAAGGGAAGTCTGTGAGCCTTACCTTGAGCACAACCACTACAATCATCCATCATTTCATTATCCCCAAACTCAATGCCATGTACTACCCCAAGTTTTTTCATTTCCCTTAACCTATCAAAATGTACATGTCCCAACCGCTTATGCCAAATCATCACCTTAGGAACACCAACATAGTACGCATTCTTCTTTTCATTACTCAAGTTAAGCCTAAACATTCTTTGGCTACCCTTATCTGCTGTGAAGTAAACTTCATTCCCATACTTACCTGTAAAGACTCCCTTTCTGGTGAAGGTATCAAACTCTTTGTCATCTAACACAGACGTAGAGACAAGATTTTTACTCAGCTGAGGAATGTAAAGTATATCTGAGAATGTAAGTATAGAGGTCTTACCCTCCACTAAGACTTTCAGATCTACTAACCCCACTAGATCTGTAGTAACCACTCTCCTATCCCCATACTCTATCTCTACAGTAGGAATCTTTCGTAGCTTAGTGAAGAGTTCTTTATCACGACACATATGCATGGATGCACCTGAGTCGATGATCCATCGTTCCTGTGGAGCTTCCCGAATTGCTCCAAGGGCACACTTCTGCCTCCGAGGGATCTCCTTCTCCTTCAGACTCTCGTCAAGAAGAAGCTCCCCATCATCCTCAGATGACTCATCCTCGGTTTCTCCTGAAACTTTTGTAACCACAAGTGCATTTTTCTTCCCTCCGGAAGAACCCCCTCCACGGTTTTCTTGGAGCCTCAGCTCCGACAACTTGACACAATCTGCAATAAAGTGTCCCGGCTTTTTGCAATAATGACAAAGACCCTTTGGGGGCCTATGTCCCCCAGAATTATCTCTTTCCCCTCTATAAGGTTTCTTCGGATCCTTCCCCCATCGGTCCCCTCCTGCTGCTAGAGCTTGAATGCTCTTTCCTCCTCTCCAAATCTCCATTGTGTTTTCCTGCACAAGTATCAGGAACATCCTGACTACTGTGTTCCATTTCCATGAACTATCAGGCATTCCCTGTACTCGGTACACTAAGTTTTCGAACTCATTTGGTAATTTCATGATAAGGGTGTTAACTTTCATTTTCATTGTACCTATCCACCCGGCACTTTCCATTTCTGTATACAAACAAGAAAGATCATTACAATAATCTAACATCTTTCCTCCTTTGTAAGTGTAACTCAATAGCTTTTGCTCAGCCAACTGGAGCTCATGAATAGTTCCAGCTCTATAAATTTCCACCAAACTCACCCACAACTCCTCGGCCTTGTAAATGTGAAGATGAGGAGTGGCCAAACCTTGAGTGAGGTGCCTCAGAATGAAGTTCTTGGCAGCCATGTTTACATCCTCCCACATTTGAGTATCGTTCTCCACGGTCTTCACGATTGCCGCTCCCGATACTGTGGCAATAGGAGTAAGGGGTGTCTCCTTCCCTTTCCCCTTTTCGGACACACTGCTGTCCCCATCATCTGCCTCCTCCGCCGAGGCAGCCGTTGTTGCAGGAAACCTTACTCCTCCAAATCCTGGTGGAGTTCCTGAAGGTGGACGTTTCACTTGTCCACTGACGATACCCCAGTATCGTTTTTCACACAAAGCTCCCATCATCATGGCTTCCCAATAGATGAACCCAGATCCATTGAAGGTGGGCACCCTAGAGGGTGGGCCCATAACCTGCAATTCTGTATCCTCCATTGGACCACAGAATACTGGAAGCCTCTAGATAGTATTTAACTAACCCACTTTAAGCCACAACCACTGCTGCCCAAGAAGGCAAACTGACAATTTGACTGCACCTTTGTGTAGCCTGGACTCCCCTGAGTCCGTAGAAAAAAGAATAACTGAAAACGGCCAACCAGGCGATAAGTTATAGGGTGGCAAAGATGCCAATTTATACAAACTCTCTGAGAGAGAGGACTATCTACCTAAATTTTCCTAAGTCCTAGTTTTTCCTAATTCCCTCTCACAGCTCCTATCTACTGCCTGTACGAACCAATCACAAAACTGTATAGTACTAGAAAGTACTACTGCCGATGTACTTTCTGTACGGCCTCTGTACGACAAGGCCATAAGTGGACACGTGTATACTTTCCACTCATCCGTACGTTCCTCGGAATTCCCGCGACCGAATGATGTTTCCCCACGTGGCGCCAGGTGATGCCACGTCACTAAATGCCAAAGTGACCACTCCGGGATTCCGGCGATGATGTGCGCCGTTGGATTATATGCGAAACGTAATCTTGGCCGGAATAAATACTTGCGCGATATTTGTTCCGATGTAGAAATAAAATGCGTGGTATCTGTTTTGAATTAGCGTCGTACGACGTACTTTATAAAACTGTATATATGTACGCCGTAAACAGTTTTAGTTAAATGAACTTTATCCTTTCAAACTAAATATATATCTATCACATACCATAGCACTTAGCATTGGTCCTAGTCTATTAGGATAAAGCTGACGGCTACCGGTCAACTTGACGAACCGCAGGTACCGGGATCAAATCTCTGGTACGTCAAGTATATTTTTAGTAACCTACTAAAAATAGTTGTCTGTTGAACTAAGGCAGCCATGGATCAACCTCTCTCTCTTTCCTTCAGTGACTACAGCAAGTATGGGGGCTAGAGAGCAGAGGTGGAGGCAGGCTGTCCGTCCTTTCCTTTTTCCTTTTATAAAAACATATTTAAACCTAGAAAATACTCTAGAAATCTATAAATTTCAACAAAACCCCTCCGCCACAACTAGATGCAGCGTAAATCGCACCAGAGGAGGGAGAAGAACAGTTGCTGTGGCGGGTTGCGCGACGACGTCTAGCGCCAGCGGATCACCACATCGCGCTTTTGGAGGCGAGATGTGGAGAACTCTAAAACCAATTTGATACTTTGCATGCGGAATGCGAGGATTACGGACAAGAAACTTACGAGATTCTCTGACTACTTCGGTTTCCCTAAGTAAGTAGTATTCAGCGGGACACTGAATCCTTAGTGGGAGGCAATATAACAAGGTTACAAATTTGAGCACTTTGGAGCAAAGAATGAGGCTGCTACAGCTGCGATGGTTGAGTTGCGCAACTGCGATGTCAGTCTAGCGCAGCATAGCAACATAACAATCTAGTATAGCAGCAGAACAGTGTCGTATGGCAGTATAGCAACGCAGCAGATTGTAGATTAATCTGTGATGTTCTAGAATATAGTTTGGATAAGTATCAATTGACCGAGAAGGTCCACGTGTACATAGGTGTAGCACTTTGTTGACTAGCAGCTAGCTAGTATTAATAATCTTACAGGCCTAGTCAAAGGCACCTCTTGGAATTAGACTTCTGCAACGAGCACTCAATCTTGTAATCTCTTCCTGATTAATAAAGTCATAACTCTTACTGTATATGGCGTGTATCTTTGCTGTTGGTGCGAGTGAACTTTGTATTATTCCGCTGTCCATTGCCTACGTGGTGTTATCTTCTTGTCTTGTTTCATTTTGCCTTCCATCCTCTTTTGAGGTTCACTATGTTTTTCACTCTCTATAATTACTTTCAATTGTATACAATAAAATTGTACCTCTCTACAAAATTCACATTCAAATTGAACAAAATCATTGACGATTTCCATACACTTATAAGAGAATTACCCGATACGATAACAAATAAAAAAAGTGTGCAAAAGTTCGTTAACTTGGTGAAAGCTCGACCTAAAAAAATGTTAATAAATGTTTAGTACGATGTTAACACCTCCAAAAAAAGACACCTTTTAGGTCAATGATTCGCAATTCTTTTTATAATAATCGAATAAAAAAAAAATTGGTAATGACGTTTTTAAGAAATTCCATCATGTCCCGACAATAAACTACACCGAGAAACGTTATCAAAGTTTATAACAATATATTGTTGCCTTTAAGTTATGACCATACAATGTATAATAGAGATAGTAATACGATTTAGCCCTTCACGTTATTGTATGTGTGATTTTTCTGTCAATTACACCGTGGATGGCTTATTGTGTTGGTAAAATATTGGTGTAAATAAAAAAAAACAGTTTTATTACGTTTTGTGGGCTTACATGACCTCAGGTTAACAAAACATTATCTCTAATTAGAAAATTTATTACTAATTCGGATACAAGTTCCCATAGTGTAACTGGCATAAACATTGCTTACATATTCAACGTTTGAGCGTGAGAACATGTTAACGTATTATTCTTTCGTTTTTTTTATGGGAATCAAATTTACGCGCACTTTTGTGTGTCCACACTACTCATTTTCTCGTGTCGCCAATGTTTTTTTTTCACTTTTTTTGTATTTTGATGTAAAAATGCGAACACTTTTATGACGGATTGACGCATTTTGTACACTACACTATTAAAAAAATGCTCATCTTATTAAAATTAATGTTAAGAAAATCATGCCTATACTAACGTAGAGGAAAAGTAGTACCATTGATTCTTTTTGAAGTTAGAGGGTGAAAATTAAAGTGCGCGGATAGAATGTTATTAATAATGTTGTGTACTGGTAAGACAATTATCGCGATAACACCGATACCGCTAGTTATCGGTTATCAAACGGTCAGAGGTTTCGATATATCAGTCCGAGACAACTTCAAAAAATATAGTATGCATACAATAGTACTTTATAATATACTATATTATATTATTTACTTTGTATAGAGTGATATGCCACGTGTAAGAATTTGTTCCGTACGCTGTTTAACTTAAATTTATTACGGATAACGTGACACATAAACATTGAAAATTTAAAAATAATAGTTTATAGTTCTAAAATTATAACACCGAAAAGAAAAAAAAAATTACATTGTAAATTTGTAAAATGAAACTTTTTTGAAAAATCGACAAACAAACTCTGATTCTGTGTCCCCCATTTGGACCAAAATTGAGGAAGCCTCTAGGTAGTTTTCAACTAACCCACTTTCAACTAGAGCAACTGCCATCCAACCAAACAAATAGATAATCTGACTGCACCCCTGTGCAGTCTGGACTCCCCTGAGTCTAGAGCAAGAAGAATCACTGAAAACGCCCAACCAGGCGATTAATTATGGAGTGGCAAAGATACCAATATTTATACAAGCTTGTTGGGAGAGAGGCGGCTACCTCCTCAATCCACTAAGTCCTAAACCCTCTCACAACTCCTATCTACTGATGTACGGAACCAATCAGAAGACTGTACAGTACAGAAAGGTACTATGGCCGATGTACTTTCTGTACGGCCTGTGTACGACAAGGCCATGGAGTGGACGCCTATCTTCTCTGAACTTGTCCTCATGCTTCTCGGGATTCCCGCTTTCCAATGACATTTTGCCACGTGTCGTCAGGTCATGTTACATCTGAAAACCGCCAAAGCGGCTATTACGGGATCTCGGCGATGATGTGAGCCGTCGGATTCAAACCGGCTTTAATTCCCAACCGTTCAAAAACAAATGTCCGCTACATTTGTTTCGTGCGTACTTAATTCCCCAACTAGTTTCTATGTATCCTATTTGTAATTCCGTTAATCGGATTAGTAGTTTATCTAATGTTTTAAATAGCTGTCGAACCCCATGTATCCTAACGGACTACTACAAGAGACAGGTAAGGTTTGACGGCTACGCCTCGCCCTACCGGTCGGAGGTTCGAGTCATGCCGGACTCAACTTTTATGGTTGAGAGTGACTTGGGTCACTCTTACGCCCTGCCTATGGAGCTAAAGCAGCCATGGCTCCACCGCCCTCTCTCTCTTTCAGTGACTACAACAAGTATGGGGGCTAAAGAGAGAAGGTGGAGGCAGGCTGCCTCTGCTTTTCTTTTTCTTTTTATTTTAATTGAGACCTAGAAAATACCTCCCCTAAATCCAGTGACTTCAACACTCCCCTTATTTTCTAGTCTAATTTTAATTTCTCTTTTAATCCACATTTCTCCCTATAGTATTTTAGCTTGGGAGATGGCACAGGCTTTGTCATCATATCAGCCACCATTTCTCCATCACTCCTATATACCAATTTTACAATTTTATTTTCCACTTTTTCCCTTACAAAGCTCAATCTTATGTCCATATGCTTAGCTTTGAAATGATGTTTTAGATTGGCTGCAATTGCAATTGCAGCCTGATTATCACAAAACACTTCATGCACTCCCCAATTCTTGCAACAAAGACTTCACCCACATCAGCTCTTTCACAGCAAAACAAGAGGCCATGTACTCAGCCTCCATAGTGGACTGAGCAACATACTTTTGTTGCTTGCTGCTCTAACAACAAGCACTTTCCCTCATATACAATATATACCTAGATGTGCATCTTCTCATAGGTGCATCCGCATAACTGACATCACTCCAAGTAGTGATGTCGGTGTGCTCCCCTCCCAAATGCAACCATAGATCCCTAGTTCCCACCAGGTATCTCATTACTCTCTTGGCTGCCTCCCAGTCTCTCTTTCTAGGATCATTAAGACTCCTACTAAGGACTCCAACTGCTGCAGCTATCTCAGGCCTGGTACAATTCATAAAGTATATCAAACTTCATACAACTTGTCTGTAAGGAATAGATTTCATAAACTGCCTCTCCTCTAGACTCATCTGATCATCTAGCATTATCACTCCTCCTTCTACACTCCCATCACTTGCTATCTTCAAGTCCATGGGAGTGGTACAACTGTTTGCATTCTTCATTTGAAATTTCTCCAACATATTTCCTTTGGCCTCTTTCTGAGTAAGTCTGATTATCCTCTTCCCCCTATCTCTTTCCATTTGAATTCCCATAATATATTTATCCTCCCCTAAATCCTTCATGTCAAATCTGTTTCTCAAATCTTTTTTTAGCATATTTATCTTCTCCATAGACTTACTCAATACCAGCAAATCATCCACATAAATTGCAATAAAAATCACATCATTCTCATCCTCAAACATATAAATAGAATGGTTAGAACTGATCCGAATATACCCCAGACTGGTGAGAAACTCATCTAATTTCTTATTCTATTGTCTGGGGGCTTGCTTCAATCCATATAAGGACTTTATAAGTCTGCAGAGTTTTCTTTCCTCTCCTTCTTCTATAAAACCTTCTGGTTGCTGCGTGAAGATTTCCTCTTCCAATTCACCGTTGAGGAAGGCGGTCTTAAAATCCAACTGATGTATCTCCATGTCTTCCGCTGCTGCTACACTAAATAGAATCCTCACAGATGGGAATCGAACTACCGGAGCAAAGGTCTCCTCATAATCTATCCCCTCTTTTTAGGTGAACCCTTTTGCCACCAGCCAAGCCTTATATCTCTCGATGGTGTTATCTGGGTTCAGTTTTAGTTAAATACCCATTAACACCCAATAGGTTTTCTGTCTTGTGGACAATCCACCAGCTCCCAAGTATTTGCCTCCATGATTCAAGCCATCTCATCATTTATGGCTCTAACCCATCTTTCTTTCTCTGGATTGTCCATTGCCTCAGAGTATGACTGAGGCTCATCTGGGCGAGAAAGCTTTGCTACCTTGTGAACAACCTGTTTTTCTTGAAGCCTTTTGCTGCTCCTCCGTCCTCCCTCAAAGTCCGAAGCTGGAATGGAGGGAAGTCTTGGATTCCTCCGAACTGTCTCATCAGCTCCCCTATCCATGGAAACTGGTTCTAACTCCTTTTCCTCTCTCACATCAAAGTGTGTAGGAGTATGAGGGGATTCTGGTATATCTCCCCCATCTATTATCTCCCCTGAATCTGCAATCATGTGTTCACTTGTGTCCCTTCTAGGAAGATCTAAGTCCTCCTCACTCTCGGACTCAAAACTGATTCTGATTTTCTTAGTGTATTTGAAAGGATCAAAGGACTTACCTTCATCCATGACAACTAGATGCTTTACTAGAATGATATCCTTTTTAGCTAAGTCATAGACTCTATATCCCTTGACATCCTCATCATATCCCACAAAATATCCCGGTTTCCCTTTAGCATCTAGTTTTTAGTTTTTCTTATCTGTGTCAAGACAGTAAACTTGACTACCAAACACTTCCAAGTGAGAATTTTTCGGTTTCCTTCCAACCCATCTCTCATAAAGGTTCATTCCTTTAACGGCAGTGGTGAGGACTCTATTGTTAATGAAGTTAGCACAGTTCATGGCCTCTGCCCAAAATCTTCTTCCTATTTTTTATCTGCCACCATGCTGCACACACTATCTCCCAAAGTCCGGTTTAACCTCTCAGCTACCCCATTCTGTTCTGGATTATTCGGTACAGTTTTCTGATGCTAACTCCCTCATCTCTCAAATAATCGTCAAACTGGTTATAGGTGTACTCTCCCCCATTATCATTCTCTTAATGGGGGTTCCGTGCAACTTCTCACTCCAGGCTTTGTATTCTTTAAAGTATTTTGGTGTTTCAGACTTTGTTTTCAAGAAGTAGACTCTGAAATATCTAGACCAATCATCGGTAATTGTTAACATATACCCCTTTCCCCCAACCGATGGCACTCTTGCTGGTCCCCAGATATCTGTGTGGACCAGATCTAGTACTTTATCACCTCTATATGTGGCGGTTTTGGGAAAAGGAAGTCTGTGAGCCTTACCTTGGGCACAGCCACTACAATCATCTATCATTTCATTATCCCCAAACTGAATGCCTTCTACTGCACCCAACTTCTTCATTTCCCTCAGCCTGTCAAAATGCACATGTCCCAAACGCTTATGCCAGATCATCAAGCTCGGAACACCACCATAGTAAACACTCTTCTTTTCATTACTCAAGTTAAGCCTAAATATTCCTTGGCTACCCTTATCTGCAGTGAAGTAGACTTCATCTCCATACTTAGCTGTAAAGACTCCCTTTCTAGTGAAGGTATCAAAATCTTTGTCATCTAATACAGAAGTAGACATAAGATTCTTACTCAATTGAGGAATGTAGAGCACATCTGAGAAGGTGAGAATAGAAGTGTTACCCTCCACTAAGACTTTCAGATCTACCGAGCCCACTAGATCTGTGATAACTACTCTCCCATCCCCATACACTATTTCCACAATAGGGATCTTTCTTAGCTTAGTGAAGAGGTGCCTGTCATGACACATATGCATGGATGCACCTGAATCAATGATCCATCCCTCCTCTGGAGCTTCCCGAATTTCTCTAAGGGCACACTTCTGTTATCGAGGGATCTCCTTCTCCTCTAGATTCTCGTCAAGAAGAAGCTCCCTATCCTCCTCCTCGGATGACTTATCCTCCTCGGTTTCTTCTTTCACTCGTGTGACCATAAGTGCTTTCTTCTTCCCTCCGGAAGAACCCCCTCCATGATTTTCTTGAAGCCTCAACTCCGATAGCTTGATGCAATCAGCTATGAAGTGCCCCAGCTTTTTGCAGAAATGGCAAAGGCCCTTTGGAGTCCTCGGTTCTCTAGATTGGTTCTTTTCGCCTTTGAAGTTGTTATACGGCTTCTTCGGATCCTTCCTCCACAAGTCCGTTGCGGTAGCTAGAGCTTGAACGCTCTCTCCTCCTCTCCGGATCTCAATGGTGTTCTCTTGCACAAGTATCATCCGGACCACGATGTTCCACTTCCAAGCACTATTATCCATTTCTTGCACTCGGTACACTATATTTTCATACTCCTCCGGCAACTTCATGATGAGAGTGTTAACTTTCATCTTCATAGTACCTGTCCATCCGACACTTTCCATCTCTATGTACAAACAAGAGAGATCGGTGCAATAGTCCAACATCTTTCCTCCTTTGAAAGTGTAACTCGTCAGCCTTTGCTCAACAAGCCGGAGCTCCTGAATGGTACCAACTCTATAGATCTCCACTAAGGTCATCCACAACTCCTCGGCCTTGAAGATTTGAAGGTGAGAGGTCATCAAAGCTTGAGTGAGGTGCCTCAGAATGAAGTGCTTGGCATTCATGTTGGTGTACTCCCACATCTGAATATCGTTTTCCTCGGTCTTCACGGCCACCGCTCCGGGTACCGTGGCAATAGGAGTGAGAGGTGTATCTTTTCCTTTCCCCTTTTTGGACAAAGTGCTGTCCCCATCATCTGTTTCCTCCGTTGGAGTAGATCTTGCCGCAGAAAACCTCACTCCTCCAAACCCTGGTGGAGTTCCTTGAGACGGACGTTTCACTTGTCCACTAAAAATACCACATTATCGTTTCTCACACAATGCCCCTCTCATCATAGCTTCCAAGAAATGAACCCACATCCGTTGAATATGGGCACCCTAGAGGGTGGGCCCATAACCTGCAATTATGTGTCCCCCATTTGGACCAAAATTGAGGAAGCTATTGTTCATAGCCATTTTCAGCCATGAATGTACCCTCGGAAGCACCACAGACTACCCCAAAACAACCTCCTTTGATTCCACTCAGAATTCTACAGAATAACCAAACCCAGCTGAAACTACTCAACAAGAGAGTTCCTAGGCCACTTACTATTCCCAGCAATTTTCATATAACAATACCTAACCGAATAATCACAACACTCAGTCAAAGTTGCAGAAAAACAGCCTGCAAAAAATTTGATAAATATGACCAACTTCTCAATGAAGCCCCAAGCAAACGAGACACACACTAGGTCTGCAAATTTGCCACAATATTGGCAATACAAAAAGGAACACACATGCAAAATTTCAGATAATTTTGCTTATAAAACTAAGAGCAACTCTCAGATGAAAAACCCAAAAGAGGAGCAGAAACAGTTTCTGTCCAAAAAGGTCGTAAGTATAAAAATGACTAAGTTCTACAAATATACACTACAGCTTACTCCTAGCTGTACGGAGGCATACCAGCCGTTCGTAATCAATCAACTACCTCTATTAATGTGAGTGTACCTGAAACCTACACTAATAATTAATACACAGGACAAAACATCGTTAAATATTTACAAGTCTTACTATTTCCGTCAATCGAATCGGGACCGTCCAAAATAAGTATCTTGTGACGGACGCGATTTTGCGTCCTTCACCAAACTGACGGCGCCGCCGTCCGTATCTCTTTTTCTGCATACTTGATGTCATGTCACACAGTCACACAATCACTTGACGAACTGATGCCACATCACCAAAATTAATCCATACACGTGGCGTCTTTTCCACTCAATGCCTCTCATGCAACTTTCAGTATGAATCCCTTTCGTCATCATTATAATTTGTACTTGCAATGTTCCTTTCAACAATATTCCAAATCGGATCGCTTTGCGATTCGCCTTTCATTTGACTTACGTTTGTTCGCGCCACTCAATTAGATCCGTACGTCTCAATACACTTAGTACCTAGTACACAAACTGCTATGACTGCGATGTGACTGGCGCAGCATGGCAGCACAATATCTTTATCACACACGCTGCTATGGCTGCGATGTAACTTACATCGCAGCATGGCAGCATAGCAATGTGATACAGAGAGGACTAAAGGTTTCCGAAAACCAACACTCCCCCAAACCTTTAGACTCTCTCAGCCACTAAGTTTACATTTCTCCCTTCTTCCCTTTAGTTCAACAGTCACCACCGCTTCGGCTAACGTTACCACTGATTCAAATAACTCCGTACATCCCAAGCAATTAGTACAATTGCTCTCCCAATTTGCAGAACCATTCGAACCTCCACATTAAATCAAGATAGCATTAAAATCTCGTACTGTACCCACGAAACATTTTGTATGCACAAAACGACACGCACTCACTAAACTGAATTTTCGAAACAACACTCCCTCTAAAATTTAGTTTCGTACATCCGAAATAAAATAAGAGCAGAGTAGCCGTTATGATAGCGAGGTCAAAGCAGCGCAACTGTGAAACTAACTTTTTTAAAAACAATTGAAGCATCTAGGTAGTTTTCAACTAACCAACTTTCAACTAGAGCAACTGCCATCCAACCAAACAAATATATTATCTAACTTCATCCCTATGCAGTCTGGACTCCCCTAAGTCTAGAGCAAGAAGAATCAATGAAAACACCCAACCAGACGATTAATTATGGAGTGGCAAAGATACCAATATTTATACAAGTTTGTTGGGAGAGAGGCGGCTACCTCCTCAATCCACTAAGTCCTAAACCCTCTCACAACTCCTATCAACTGATGTACAAAATCAATCATAAGACTTTACAGTACAGAAAGGTACTATGGCCGATGTACTTTCTGTACGGCATGTGTACGACAAGGCCATGGAGTGGACGCCTGTCTTCTCTGAACTTGTCCATATGCTTCCCGGGATTCCGGCTTTCCAATGACATTTTGCCACGTGTCGTCAGGTCATGTTACATTCGAAAACCGCCAAAGCGGCTGTTACGGGATCTCGGCGATGATGTGAGCCGTCGGATTCAAACCGGCTTTAATTCCCAACCGTTCAAAAACAAATGTCCGGTACACTTGTTTCGTGCGTACTTAATTCCCCAACTAGTTTCTATGTATCCTATTTGTAATTCCGTTAATCGGATTAGTAGTCTATCTAATGTTTGAAATAGCTGTCGAACCTCATGTATCCTAACGGACTTCTACAACAGACTTGTAAGGTTTGACGGCTACGCCTCGCCCTACCGGTCGGAGGTTCGAGTCCTGCCGGACTCAACCTTTTTGGTTGAGAGGGACTTGGGTCACTCTTAAGCCGTGCCTATGGAGCTAAGGCAACTATGGCTCCACAGCCCTCTCTCTCCTTCAGTGACTACAACAAGTAAGGGGGCTAAAGAGAGAAGGTGGAGGCAGGCTGCCTCTGCTTTTCTTTTCCTTTTTATTTTAATTGAGACCTAGAAAATACCTTCCCTAAATCTAGTGATTTCAACACAAACGAACAAAGCGGACAAACAAATCTGTTAGATTACCGCCATTATCTGCCATTTATAAAAAGATAACAGTCAAAAGGACATTCTAGAAGAGGTACTCAAGTAAAACCCCCTTAAATTTTAAACAATGAAGGAAACATCGCAACTGTTTACCGAAATCGGGGGAAAGGTGGTCCGCGGCGCGTCTGGGGAAAAACACGTACAGTTGAGTGTATTGGCCATACATTCATTTGTACGGTCCGTACATATATCGATATTGGTGTTATCGTTGATAATAACCTTTTAATATCAGGTATTTATCGGCGATAATACCGATAACAATATATCGTACAAATATATCGATTATCGGCTACCCGAAAAAAGGCCCATATCGTTTATCGGCAAATCCTTACCGATACACAACACTAGTTGTTAACACTATAAAAAAATCACGGCAGAGGTTGCAAATGGTCAACCGAAACCGTGACCGACCGTTTACCGACCGCCCGCGCCGGTTGCAGAACGAATTCGGCTGCCGAATTTGGGGGGTCGCGCTGATTCGGGCGGTTGATTCACATAACAAAAATTCGGTTACGGTCGGTTAAGCAAAAAACGAAAAAAAATGAAATTTTTGTACTTTTTTTTTCAACATTGTTGTAATTTGTACTTTTGGTATCGTGGAAGTACGTGACATTATGATTAGCGTCAAAAACTTGACACGGTACCGATATTATTAAGCTTGCGAATCTTACTAAAATATAAGGGCTGCAAATCGTAATCTATTGTAAATTGTTAATTATGCACTTTATACAGTGTTTCCAAAAACATGTCAAATCGTTATGTCAATATCACGTGACAGACTGTAATTATTGGCTTACTTATACATCGTACATGTTTCCACAAATATATCATATTATTTTGTCAATGTCATGCGACGTATATTAATTATTAGTTAACAAATCATCAGAAATCAAATTATTACGTCAATTTCCCACGACAAATCCTAATTATTAGCTTACTCACATGTTTCAAACAGTATATCGATAAATTTAATAACTATTTAAGTTAGAGAAACTTGACCACAATTCAAACAAAACCTAGTCATACACCAAAATGGAGAAAAACTTTCTCGCTTGTCTTAAAACTAGAATCCAAAACGAACTTAAAAAATAAAAAAATGTTGAAATTGCTCAGTGTTACCTAATGAAAGAAAGCATGGCCACTTCAAGTTGTTGGAAAAAACTTGAACATCTCTATGAAACTAAAACATAAAACAAATACATATTAAAGGGGGGAGGTTTTGTGGCTTGTAATACATGTTTCATAGTTTATCAATACCAGTCAACAAACGGTACTTCAACAATTAACACTCAAACATGTTCAAATGTGGCCGACACGGATAGTTCAAGAGGACTTCTTCGTAAAATCCTTTCAGAAACGGAGGCAAAAACGAGTGACATAAAAAAATTGCGAAAATGGTGTCATTTATGTGTTGCGACGACCTTTGACCATTATTGATGGTCGACGGTTCAAGTATGATTTATTTTGAATTCCATTTAGGATGGCTTTAATGTATATGTCATTATAACTTGTTTTGTTAATTAATTTATATTCTTGAGCTTCATCACTATTTTTCATCTATAATTTATATTCGTACGCTTATTTTTTTTGTTATTATTTGGTGTGTCATGATGTTGTTCTGATATAAACCTTATTTATTGATCATGGTTAGTAATTGTGTGATATTTTTTGTTTTTTTTTTATCCTCAGGTTTTTCAAGCATTTTGTGATTCATTATTTGATGTTGGTGTATCGTCCAACAAAAGTGTTGACATCGACCAGCAACTCCCGTCCGTAAATAGCGTAAAAAACTACATTTTATCTTTTGCCAAAGATATTCTCAGTTTGATCATCCCAAAACTTAATGAAAATATTGATAACAATATTTTTGTCGCATTTACGACCGATCTCTAGACCGAGACAATAAAACGAGCCTCATTCATGTCAGTAACCGCTCATTTTATTGACAAAGAATTTAAACTTCATGCACGGACGGTTCAAGTCGATTATTTTCCGGAGGTAAAACATACCGCGACAAATGTTTTTACAGCTCTCAAAAATTGTTTGACCAATTCTGAAATGTCCAATTTTGGTGTTTTGCGAAATCGTTGTGTTGTTATGACCGACAATGGCTCTAACATGTGTGTGGCTGAAGGTCTACCGAGTATGTTTACTTGGATACCTTGCGCGGACCATAAAATTGCTACAATTGTGACAACAATTTTGAACAAGAGCGCAAGTTCCAAAAAAAATAAAGAGGATGTGGAAGTTCATGAATTATTTGATCTAATTGACGCGTGTAAATCATTGGTCAAGTTTTTCAAACAGAAAAATTTACAAAATCTTTTGAAAACCATTTTAAAACAAGAAAACCCAACGCGGTGGAATTCTTGACTCCGAATGCTTAAGAGTATTTACGATGCATTCAATGAGATACGGCCAATCACTCAAGCAAAAAATAAATTGATACTCTTTGCTTGTATCGATAAGACTCACCTTACCGAACTAATACGATTAATTTTAATACGATTATTGGAAAAGTCTCAAGCAGCGACCTTAAAGTTGGAAAAATTCAAAGAACTATCTTACATTTGTTTTTGTTTGAACTATCGTCTCTTCATAACCATTGTAACATAAGAAAAATATTTTACAATGACGGTGAGAAAGAATGCCCGACCGATTCCCCAAACTTGCAAAAATTGAAAGAACTTTATATGAAATTAGAAAATACTTGAATAGTGGAAAAAAAAATCAAATATACGTGCGAAAGATGGAGGATTTCCTATTTTAGCCGGTGTTGCTAGATCTATCCAAGCTATTCCAGCTTCTAGCTTCATGTTTGAATGCAATTTATCGGATGTCGGGAACTTGATAACAAAGAAGAGGAGCTCACTAGCGGCTTCAGCTGTTAGTGATCTTTTGTGTTGTAAAATCAACCGAGATCTTTTAAATGCATAGTTTTTTGTCTTCCTTTGATTTCTAATTGTTGTTATTTTTTTAGTATTAGTTATATATATTTTTTTCTTTGAATTTATTTTGTATTTCACAATATTTCTAGTGTTTTTTTTTTTTTTTTTTTTAAACCGGAATGCTTGTTTTTACCAAATTACCAAAGCGCACTATTTATACCACATTTAGAATTATAATTTTTTTGTAATTTTTAAGTTTGAGGTTGATAATTTGTATAATAGAGTCGAAAATAGGACGAGAATGTGATTTGATTATTTCTATATTTGATACTACAAAATATTTTTTGTTTTTTTTGCTCATCACAATGTGTTTTTTGTCAATTGATTTTCTATGTGAAAAATTATGTTTTTTTTTAAACATATACCTTTTTTGCTTAATGCATAAAATAGTATCATAGTCGAAAGAAAAACCGTCCAAAAATTGTATCGAAAAAAGTAGATTTGCGAGAGAATAAACATTGATATAAGGGTTTAAACATTAATCTAAGAGTTACACGCAAAATTAGGAACGAATCTCTTGAAAGAGGTGACTGTCGAGGAAAAAACATATACGTAAAGGGAGATTGTAAAAAGATAAAATAGTAAAAATAAGAGGTACACGAGCTGTTTTTTTGCAAAAGGAGATGTACCACTACACCACTCATTTGTTATTAGTATTAATAAATCGCTACTACTTATAGCCAAAAATCACAAAATATAGTTAACAACATTATTTAAAGACGTGGACTATAACTTGCCACGTCTCCTTGCATTAAATAGTATTATTAATCATAATTTTCCATTTACCCTAAAAAACACCGCGAATCGTAATTAGCGATATTAACGCTAATTCCGTCACCACGAATTTTGACCCAAAAACCTTAAAAAGAGTAAATAACTCTTAATTTTTCTTTACATCTTTTAAGGTACTCTTTGAATCAGCGTTAACAACTCTAGTATAGTGGCATTTTAAATAGTGTGGCTTACGTACAAAATTGTACCGTGTTAACGAGAAAAGTACAAAAAATGATTTAATACATGCCGTTATGATGTAACTGCGTTTTCACAAACCGCGTAGTGAAAACGTCATAATGACGTGAAATTGTATGGTTGATAGATTCTATATGTGTACCTAAAAGATATTCAAGCGGATAATTACTACAGACAGAAACTCAAATTAGAGTTATCGATAAACTAGAGTAACTTTTTATTTGAAAAAACGAAAAAAATATGAATTAGAATGGATAACATTAATTATTTATTTACGATAACTACGATTCGCAATGTAATAAATGCTTAATACTAATAACAATGAGCGTTGTAATTTTGTACTTTTTTCGGTTATAGGTGGGTACCGTTAGTCGCGAGAAATCGAGTTTCAGTTAACTTTTATCTTCGTAAACGCCGATCAGTTAACGGTTAACAATTTGGAGCGTGACATAACCCCATCGGATGTCGGTTACTCAGATTTTGAAAAAAAAAACAGTAGGTTTCGGTAATGTAAAATTTTGACTTTTGCGACCTCTGATTCACGGTGTACTTTTCTTGATGATATTTAAATCATAGGTCAAAAGTAGGCGATTTTATGGTAGGCCTTTGGCAAGCGCACAAAACTCGGCACAAAACTCGCGTAGAGTAAGCATACTGTATGTGTGTGCGTTGTGCACACTCTTGTACGAACATACGAATCTGACGTATCATCATAGTACAACGCACGCCGCCGGACGAATTTTTTTAGCGAACTAACAAGGCATAAGATGACATTACGCGGGAAAAAAACACCGGAAAAAAAAACGCGGACGTAAGTCTTATCATAAGTTGTGTTATGGGCTTTTCATGTGATCTTGTTAGATCCCTACTTTGATCAGCGATCGTCCGATCGTCGAAATATGATGGTTTAGATAAAAAATACCTCAAAACTCACGAAAAATAAAAATTTGACCGAATGTTTTTCAAAATTTAGACGTGACGTTTAATTTTCTATCGATCGATGTGCAACTCAACCCTGTTACTATTTTTTTTCATTTTGCGACCAATACAATATGGGTCTTAAGACCATATTGTATGTTTTGCATACAATAGGCATATTGTATAAGCCTACTTTCACCTACTTTTGAACTATGATTTAAATACTGCGATGAACGGAATGTGGATTATCGATTATCAGCAAAACCGTGCCGTTACACAACACTAAATAAAAACTAGACGTCTACAATCGTCGCTGTTTTTGGAGGCGTCACCAATAGTCAGAAGTTTCGTAGTCGTCTTCAATCGTCACAAGTTGCATGTAAAAGTAATAGCGGATCGAACTTTTTTAAAAAGGGGTAATTAGGTGTTATGAGTATAGAGTACTAAATTTGGTAGACGTCCGCGAAAGAATCACGCTATTTGGAGTTTTATTTTAAAAGTAATAGCGATGGGTGTATTTAGGTGACATCGTAAGGTCTAAATAACAAGTAGGTATCATTGAAACGGGTTAAGGGTCAAATTAGTACCGAAATTTCGCGTGTACGTTTCATAAAGTTCTAATGAAACGTTTAGTATACACGGTGGTTCGTTTCGTACAAATTTTAGTACGAATCGTCACTTTCACTTAAGGGAATTTCGGAGGAAGTTTCGCTTGCGAAATTTGTTACGCACGATCGCGCGAAGTCGCGTTTCGTTTGGCGCGCACTTTTGCACGCAAATGTACGTAGTGAAACGTAACGTTTGATTGGTTAGTAAAGTGCTAAGTAGTTAGTAAGAGATTTCGCACGTTTTTGCATTGGTCGGTCTGAGTCCTTGCTGATCAATGATTAGCCTAGGTAAAAACCTGTTAAAACGTTGACTCTGGCCAGGCTAGTCCACGACGATGATGGATAAATAGTGAGGTGTAAGAGGAGAGTAGACATCTTTTCCTTTGGGAAAATTTTGTGGAAATTCCGACTAATCTTGGTCCTGAGCGATTAAAACCAAATTGGAGTATTGGCATTTTGGCATTGAAATCTCTTACAAACTAAGTAGTGTTTTTGTAGAAAAGAGATATAATTATTTAAGAGTGGAGAGCAATGAAAATACTTTAATAAGAAGAGTTGAGCCACGAGGGCAAGAGACCAAGCTAATCTTATGTGGATAGAAGCTTCTTTTAATTTAAAGTTTATTTCTTTATGTGAGTGTTTTCCAATGAGAATGTGTAATTTTCCAATGTGTGGAATGTGTGGTTGAAATGTGATGTAGTAATGGGATTTCTAAGAGGTAGGAGTTCCTGTTACATATGGTATCAAAGCTTGGTTAAAAGCCAAAGAGAAGCTTGCTCACCCAAAAATCGACCGCCGTGACCGTTGAGGGTGCTCTGACCCGGGTTGGTGGAACCACAATGTGAGTGGTAGGGGATTGGAGGGAAACTAAGTGACCACACTACCAGCGGCCACTGGTTAGATGTGGGGCTTGCTTAGGTCCTCAGGACTTAGGCGGGGTGGGAAGTTTAGCCACCGCTGAAGCTCACTCGAATTACCTAGAGGCCAAACAAACTTGCCTTCTCTTAGCAATGATTCATGTGTAGAGGGAGGGCTTAAAGCTATGAAGGGTGAGGATGTGAGGATTAGAGAGTAAAAGATCTTGATGTAGTGAGAAGTGGGAAATTTGCTAATGGAGGAGAAGGAAAGTGGAGTATTTTAATTCTTCAAGAGCAAAGGAGTCCAGAAATGACTCAAAACTTTTCAAACCCTAAATTGTTACCTTTGATTGCTTTCAATTTTGTTGTTGCAAAATTTGTGGTTAAATCTTACCTTTGAGAGCTTTCAAT
>JBBHKE010000332.1:0-10765 GCA_037447655.1 Zygnema cylindricum | reverse complement strand
TCCCTCTCCCTCTCCCTCTCACTTAATTACAGTGATCACGTAAACAGTTGGGGTTGGGAGTTACAACGACAAGGCCACACATCACACTGCTGTATTGTTTTACAGGAAAATTCTGTAACTTTCGACATATAGGCATGTCCAGTGTTCACACGGTTGACCACGCCAACGACATTGGAACAAATGTGAACACGTCTTTTGCCGACCCCATTTGGTCGTTTTTTTCCAGAGCACGTTAACATGCGCTCGTGACAGTGTAAATATTTTTTTTGTACTTTTCTACTTAAAAAAGTACGGAATAGTACGAATCTGACATTCCGTACACCACACTATTTAAAAGGGCACTAAATTACAGTTATGAACCCTATTAAATGGGGTACCTCAAATAACGTGCAGAAACATTTAGAACGATTAATTCTATTTGAGAATTTGCCGAAAAAAACGAGGTACCCCAATTAGAGTCATATATGCTATTAGCGATTCACAGTGTAGTTTCTCACTTCAAGTGAGCTCCACTGTGAGAGCACATGTTGGCATTTAAGTGCGTACTACATTTTTCTTTTGTGCGCATTTTACTTTTTCCGTGAATGTGAATCAATGTGAAGTACGTTGTCAACATAGAAATGTTGATTTGTAAATAGTGAGGGTTCACTTTGTTCCGTGTGACGACGCGCTTTCTTATCATTTAGTTTCATCGATATTTTTAGGCGGGTACGCTTTCTTATCTTGTACGAAGTTTATTTCTTTTCGTGCAAGCTAATTCATACATATGACGTGGAGCTCACGTGAAGTGAGAAACTACCTGCCTGTGGCCATTTTATTTACATGTGGTTGCCGCAGCTTTGTTACCGCAAACCTGCGCAGGCCGTGTGAATTGTGTTTTATATCGGTTGACGTTCGCAAGCGCGACAATTTTTAGCCATCATTACAATATTTCGCTAGTCAAAGTTGTTTGACGGATTGACCGTCAAGTGTTATCTGATTTGTATGTAACTTGTACTTTACTTCAAATGGACAAATTTTGACAACTGGCTGCACGCAGCAAAATTTTCTCTGCCATTAGCAATTCCCTATTTTTCCGCCACTTAAACCATATTTTCACCTTAAACAATTATACAATTTTCATTTTGACACCGTTTACTGGAAACTGAGAATCTTCTCCTTTCAGTTGCAACTGTCAGGTCAACAATCAGATAGTATGGATAAAAAATGTTTGTGTTGTTACATTTCTTAAGGGTTTTTATGATTCGATATCACAAGTCAGTGTTACTAACACATTCAAGTTGTCCAATAAGAAATCAATTCCGAATTCGCACATCAACGTAGATAATTCAAATATAGTATTGAATACATTTTTTAACTTTAACAGAGATATATGAGTACATACCGTGTAACTAAAGAAAAGTACAAGAAATACGTTATAATTCACAGCTTCCTATGCTGATACCACTATTTTGGTCACTATTATTTTTTAAAAAAAGTAGAAAATTCTTCCCTAAGAAAATGGTGCAACTTTTTACCTCTTTCCCCCGCATCCAATAATGAACATTACAAATAGCGTGTCGAAAACATCCCACACCAAATTTTCTTTTCCCCACTGCCAACTTGTGTTTCAAAATTAAATCCTTGGATGCTGAACTCTGCTGAACTGCAGGCTCAAGCCAAGGACTTCTCAACCACCGCTGTAACAAATCGGAACAATAACCCTTTTATATTTTAATCTCTAGAAAGCAATACTCCAGGATGACACACAATGATTTCAACTTTGTCACCTGTCTATACTAGGGTTGTACATTTAAACACCCCTTTGTTGAAACAAAATTCAGATTTTTTATCCTCTTATCCCCTACTGTCAAATTCATTTAGAGACGTGAAACAGCATTGCCAATTCTAAATAAAAACTGTCAGATGACATACTTTTTCATATAGATGACCCAGCGGATAGATTCCCATTCATCTTTGGTAAAAAAACAAATAAAAAAACAAGCTTATAAGAACTAGAGAGCATAATTTGAGCATAATTGACAAATGATCAAGAAGTTTTCAAGAAGTATAATTTGCTGAAAGCACCTACTATGAAATAGAACAAGCACTATTCTGGTTGGGACTAATTTGTCAGACTACTTGTGAAAAATTGTTTAAATCATTAATATATTCATAAATACACTGTTATGAGACAATCTTCATCCTCCACCTCCAGCGGACAATTGTGAGTTAGGACTGAAGAGCCAGTCTCTCCAGAGCACAGATGTGGGAAAAAAAATGACAACAGCGCCGGCATCATGATATTTGCAGTATCTCAGTCTTCCTTCGCACCAGCTATGCCAATGCTTCTACCCTACGACAACATGCTTGGTCTAATCTCATCACACATCTCCTGCTTTAACAACTACAGTGTAGTTTTTTCTGGGGTCATAGTATTTCTTGTAGGCTGCATAGCCTGCCCCAATGATCACTACCACCAGAGAGGCCATCGCAACAAACGCGATCCAGCCAGAGAGAACCAAACCGTTCGAGCCTTGACCAGTCACAGCCTGCAGCTGCACACAGGTAGTTGTGGAGATATTAGTATTTTGCATATTATTAAATTCTTTTGCATACTAAAAATTCTTAAAGCAATGTAGACAAGCAACGAACCTTTGCAGATGTTCAGATATCCTGTTGGTCTCAGTATGAGCATCTAAAAGTACAAACACGTGTAGGGTGCCGCAATGTTTCACAATTTGTACATGAGGTAAAATCAAAACAGAAGGTAAAAACAGAACCATAAAACGACAAGGAACAAACAAAAATGCTTAGATGACCAACAAAAGATTATTCAATTAACAATAAACCGACCTTCTTTCATGCACAGGTAAAATCAGCTAATTTCACTAGTAGGTTGAAGGAAGTATTCACCTTTTGCAATTTCTCAATCGTCTCCTGAAGTTTGATATCATCAATCTGGCCTCCCACATGTCCTCCCTCCTTCGCAACAGCCTTCACAATCCTCTTACAGTCCTTGTTTGCCAATGTCGACCATTTTTGCTGAATGAGGCATTGCCCATAGACACCTATGACTGCTCCATTGATAGGCTTCGCATCCTCTAGGTTACACTGTTGAATGACAGCTGGTGTTTCCAAGATTGGGTCACATGCTTTCGTAAGTTCGGCTCCCTTCTGATACTGCCAAAGAGCCATTCTTACTGCATATGAAACCTGCAAAAGAGGATGATAGGTAATCAGTTTGCAAACCAGCACAGAAATCTGCAAGTTGCTCGTCTGATCCCACATTTCAGGCAATTAAGTCTAAAATAGAATGGATTGTCAAGGGACAAACTACGAGAGCAAAATGGTTGCTGAGAATAGATGAAAGCAGCTTAAAAAATAGAATAGACACGCGTAAAAAAACAATCAGAATCAAAGGCACCTGCCCATAAATGACCTGCAATACTTCCGCCCAAGCGAGTTTCCAGCTTGACTACACCAGAAGACCCTAGCACATAATCACTTAGAATGACAGAAAGAGAACCACTTACCTCGGAAGCGCATGAAGCACTAAGTTTCTTGAACTTGTCAACAAAACATTTCAAAACCAGAGCATGGCCTTCCTGTCCTTTGTCAACATCCGGGCACACTTGCTGAACATCAGATTCACATTCTTTGCGAACACGAACATCTAGTCTATAATTGGTGGCCTGCCGTGCCTCCTGTAAATTTACTTCGCCCTTGCATGCAGCTCCCATGCCAACCGCCTCCAAATTTGACTGCAAGCACTTGAAAGACTGTCCTCCAGAAGGAGGAACATCTTTACAGAACCCTTGTAACTCTGCAAAACCCAGAAACGACAAAAATAGTCATTACATATTCTGCAAATAAGTCTCGCAACCCAAAATTCACTGTAGCAAGCTTGTTACATCACCCCATTGAGCGTGTTGAAGGCAGCATAATTACGAAACTGATTGAGGAAGTTTATCCATAGATATACAAGACATCATTTTTAAGATTTTCACCAACCTTGTCCACAAGCGTTCATGAGAGTTGGGGTCAGGCGTATGTCTGATGCCTGCAAATCAGAAGCCAATTCAACAAAAAAATTATCAGAAAAGAGACCTGCACATCAGCATCTAAACAGTAAGCACCCATTCAACAATGTAGCAAGACAAACTGACTGAGGAAAATGCAAAAGAAAAGAAAAGTTGAAAGACATTCATGCACAAGGTTGCAGTAAATCCTAAAACCTTCACTCAAAGCAGAGCATTTACAAAACAAATCCACCAGACAGGGTTTACAGGATGTTGACAAACCTCCATGATACTGAAACGGAGTTCTTCTGCTTTACATTCTTCTGTCAAATTGTCCCTGTTCTTTCGCAGACAAGCCAGAGTCCGGACATGGTCTTTGCTCACTTGAGGGCAGACTTTCTGGAGATCATTTTTGCATGCATTCTGAAGAGGTACATCAAGCCTAATATCTGTCACCTCCTGCTTCTCAAATGAGAAAACCTCTTGCTTGCAGGCTTTGGACTCGATTTTTTCTTTGTTTGATGATAGGCACTTAAGAACACTACCACCGCATGTATCCGATCCAACTTCCAACACCTTGTCACAAACCTTCAAGCACATCTTTTGGACATCATTGTAGCATGCCCTGTTCAAGCGGTAATTCAGTCGATAATCTGCAAGTAAAAAAAACTCTTTGAAGTAAGCCCCAAAACAAAAAACATTGAGCCTAAATTTCCTAAAGAAGAAAAATAAATAGCAAATTGTCAAGAAATGATGCTTTTGAAGCAAAATCATACCCTGCCTGTTAGAGATAAGCTTCGAAATACTAGGAATGATTTCAGATCTGATATCAGATAAACTCAACTGCTAGCGCATAACATGTAAAGAAAAGGAAAAATGAAAACACTATACAGCATCTCATGTTGAGGTCTACTAATGCAGCAAGGAGCGATGTAGCAAACAAAATCGGGGGGAGTTTCTGACATTTAACCTCGAGGACTCCAGTTACTTCAATTCTATAAAATACCCCAGGCTGCAAGGGCTCCAGATCACAGGGCTCCCTAAAGTCGAATACATTCCTAATTAACAAACTACTCATGGCCATCTGCTAATGCACAAACTGCTAAGAGGAAAAAATATTCAAAAGCCATGTAAAAACAAACTCACTACAGATAACTTACCTTGAGCAGAGCGCAACTGATCTCGTTGAATTTCTTTGCTACACTCTGCTCCCATCTCTGGGTCACTCAGGTGTTCCTGAAGACACTTAATAACAGCCGCATGACCTGCAGAGAAGGCAGAGAGAACATGAATAAAGCGAGCATTTCAATAGGTGATTTGAGAAAAGATTCTGTTGAACTGGAGAGCTTAACACAATGAGATACAAACTAGGTTCTTTTCCACTGAAAAAGCAGGCAACAAATCATTGAAAACACTTTCCTATCTGAAACCAAGGCTACACTCACAGAACAGCACAGACCTGGAGAAACGTCTTTGCAAAACTTCTCTTTTTCAACACCGCAAGCCTGCCTCATTGGGAATTTGAAATCTATATCCTCAGCCATGCGCATTTCCTGCACAGAATCAATTTCAGACCAAAAAAGGGAAGTTCAGTTAAACAGCATAGACAAGCAATTCGGCAGTAGACATAAGTCATGAGATTTCAAAACCAGCAAATTAAGCTGCTTCTCACCTGATCAAAAAGAGCTTGTCTACAGATATCCTTAAGGGTGTCACGGTGATCCTGAAGGCAGCGGAACACTTGTGCCATACCATCTGGAACGTCCTTACAAATTGTTGTCCTATCAGCTGTAAGATAAGATTAAAAAAGGCAGCATTAAGAATAAGTGCACAGTGATTCTACAACGAGCAGGCAAAAATCAAAAAGGTCTGTGAAAATGCCCAATGTGTGTACAACAACAACTCACGATCTCAGCCACATTACCCCAAACCACAGGACATGCCTACCACCAACTAAATGCTCCGAAAGGCTGTCAGCGTAGTTTATCTAGGAAAAACTCACTGTAGCAAGCATCAGCAAGTGGCCTGTCAAAACGAATGTCTTCAGCTGCCCGTTTGGTGAGCTGATGCACTTGCTGTCTACATTTAGGGTCCTTCAACTCATCTCGATAGTCCTGGAGACATTGAATAACTTTTGCATCCCAGTTTGCAACATCTGTGATGTCTTCAGCGTCTGGGTAGCATATCTGTGAAAAATCGAGAAAGTGGCAGAGTTAATGTCATCGTCAGAGTGCTCATACATTGAACAAACGAACAATGCAGAATTAGGCCAAAGAGTCAAAAGTCATGAAAGCGTACATCAGAGATATCACCCCTGCAGAACTTTCGAAGAGTTGGGTCCAGTCGGAAGTCTGTAGCTCTCCTTTCCATCATCTTGTCAAATTCTGTCTTGCTGTACATTAAAACCATAAAAAAAATACCTCCACTGAGTACAGGCAGTTCAAGGCATACAGCTAACGTACATAGTGACTGTTGATTAGGGAGCTGTCAGAAGTAACACATGCAAGAACAAACTGGCCACTTACCAACCAGGTGAAAAATCTGGATCTAGGCGATGCTCTTCAAGACAGTCCTTAACTTGAGCATCACCAGGCGCAACATTTGGGCAGAATTTCTTCTTGTCATTCAAACAGGCTGCAAAAACGGTAGGGAAGATTTAGCCATGTGCTGGAAAAGACCGTTTAGCAAACAATTCACATGGATGATTCACTGGTGATAAACACAAACAATTCAGCTTGCATCAAAACAATGTGAATGAAAGACGTCACTGACCCCGGTAAAGTCGCACATTGAGGCGAATATCAGGGACATTCTCAACTTCTTGCCGAAAGAGCTCGGCCTGACAGTCCCAAGCAAGCTTGGGGCGGTTTGAACGCTGAGAAAGAACATAAAAACAAAACAAAAATCATCAGGGTTAGGATTTCAATGGCTTGAAAAACAATCATGGTGACCAGTAAAGTTCCCATTTGAAACTCTGTGAGAAATACTTACGAGGCAGTCTTGAATACGACCTTCCCCTGGCTGAACACCCTTGCAGAGCCTCTCTGCTTCTCCAGAACAGAGCTCGTTCAGCTGAGGATCAAGCATGAAATCACTTGCGGCATCCAACTGGGCACGAAGAATTTCAGTCTTGCATGCATCCGTCACAGTATCAACCTGGTTCACCTCCCTGAAAAAAACCCCAAGACTTGCATCAACACAGACGGCAATTCGCATAATTCAGAAAATTTCAGCAAAACAAATCAACAGTGAAATAATTTTAACAAATCAGGGATCCAGGCTGCGACTCACCTCAAACAAGCTAGGATATTTCCTGGCTCAGGGTAGAGAAAATCGTCATCACAATACTTCGTGATGTCAGTCTTACAGGCAGTTTCTGCAATAAAAGGAAAAAGACGACTGAGATACAAGAATTGACAACAATTCCACAGTGAGCATGATGGTTCAAAAGTCTGGCAGATATTTTAAAAGAAAAATGTAAAATACGTTCAGCATTTACAACGCTGTAGATCCAGCAGTTCCGAAAAGAACATTGAAAAAAACTCACCCATTTTCTTGTCCATGGAGACGTCTTTGTACATCTCCACTTTGAACAGCCGGAGTTCAGATTTGCAATCAGCAGAAACCGTAATGCCTGAAAACGAGACAACACAGAGACGATTAAAAGTGGATCCGCCAAATCCGCTTCAGCGATTAAAAATGGAACAGTAGCTATGATAAAGGCAGAAACTTGCACAAAGCACAAAGAGCTATCGAGAAGTACTAATATCATCAGCTTCTCACCCTTGTCATCGTTGCCAGCTTTCTCAAATTTAATTCTGGCTGAAATGCAGTCCAAGTAGACAGCCGGTCCGGCAGTCTTGTCCTTGCAAAACTCTTGAATCTCCTTCGAACAATTCCCTGCAACAAAACCCCAACTTCCGTTCAAAATAAATCGGGAACTTCCCTATCCTAGTAAAAACAAAAAGTGTGAGCCATCGGCATGCCTACAAGAAGGTTTTAAAATAAAAAATATAGCCAAAACTACCTGAAGTGGACAGATCGTCGCCTGAAATTGCCTTGGCTGCTGCCTTCTTGGGAGAAGTCGGAATAGGAGTTCCATCCAGTTCCTCATCATCTAAATCATCCAGATCGTCATCTTCATCACCCATGAAATCGTCATCGTTACTCAAAGCAGCATCAGAATCGTCAGATGCAGCCTTCATGGATCCGCCAGTTGATGCCGGGCTGTCATCAGCATTCTCCTGAGAAGCTCTTGCTAGGGAGAGTGTGCCAATGAACAGTAAGAGTCCTATAAAACAAAGAAAGGAGATCCGCCTCCCCTGCGAAATTCCAGCACATAATAGACAATAGTGTACACATCAGTGAAAATAAGAATGATTCAACATCACTACAACACGGAAAATGCAAGAAAAAACAGTAATGAGCCTTCTAACAATGAATCGACTACCAAAAGGAACAGCTAGACAGTTTCTTTTACTTACCATAATGTCTCAATAAGAGGCTCACAGTAGAGGAGAAAGAGAGAGAAAGAACACTAAAGATTAATGATTGTAGGGGAGGAACAGCAGCAGGATGACCAGTGCTGCTGTAGCAAAACAATGATGGATCTGGTGGGAGGACCTGAAGGAAATATAAACCGAACGTCAAGAGCTTTCGAGCTTTTTTTTTCTTTGTTTTTTCCGCAAAACTTTTAAGCGACTGCCCGAACTTGCTCTGAAAAAATCTTTGATCCGTTAGCGACTTGCGAAAAAGTTTCGTCTGTAAAGCAGTGAGAATACCGTGCTGTGGTGCCCAAGGATGTGGTCATTGATAGAGACGAAAAGGAAACAATTAAGTATTTATAGAGGCATATGACTGGCTCGGGCAGATACAAAATATAAAATGACGTCACATAGTACAAAACAAAATGCCACTGACGTATGTTTTAGAAAAGCGTGCGACCTGTCAACAAATTAAACATCTGTGGCCGCTTTTGGACTTTGCTCTCAACCGAACTTTGTACAATTCGTTGGGATCAACGTTTTCGGTCTTGTCAATGCTGGAACTTCAGGCAGAGTAAATAATAAATGGCAAAAAAACAAAAAAAAAAGCCATCATATGCGCGTGTTGGTACTTTTATGCTTTTTTGTGATGGGAAATGTTATAATCGTCACGGCCGAATCTCTGCGACTACAAAAACTGACCTGGACGTTCGTTTTTGGTAGGGGATTGTGAACATGCGGCCGGGGTAAAGCCGCCCGCGGAGGATATCCACGTCTCCATATTGTGACTTGTCATGCCAAAAATACAGAAATTTTTGTAGTACATTATTCATTTTCGAAAATAACATAAATTACAACATTAGTAAATTATGTTAAATTCGTATTCTAACCCTATAAAATACTGGTCAAAAATAAAATCAGGAAAATCGAAATTGAAAATCCAATCATGAGGCAGATGTTTAATGTTTTATTTTAAACATTTTCAGGTAAAAGAGGGGGTAATAATAAAGGTCGATCATAAACATTCACTTATGAGAAATAGACAGATGGGATTGAGAGCCATTAAATAGATTAGTTTTTGACAAAAGATCAATAGCACTAGTTCAACAATAGAAAAAGCTTGTGTTCTTAAAGTCAAATTACTCAATTAAATGTAAATATTGTAAATACAAATTTTGACACTTAAAACATAAATTTGACATGAACATCTATGTTTGTTTATTATTTTACCTACTACACCCAAATTTTATTAGTCTCGAAAAAATTGCATTTTGACGTAGTGTAATATATGACATGTTTTATAACTATATAAAATATTCATTATGTATATTTTGTTAAGATTTTTCTTGCATATATTTTCTGGAAAACGTCGCTCTAACGTTAACACTAACTCTTATAAGGTATTGATAACGAATTTCAAAAATCGTAATAATGTGCATAATACGTTCTATAATGTATTACAAAATGTGTATTTGTGGAAACAATTCAGTTACCATTTACGATGTGTCTAACGTGTGCGTCAACAAAGCATGTGTGTCGTAACGCATCATTACCTGACGAACAAGTGACGAACAAGTATGCATCAATCGATAATAGATGCAATTTGACGGCGTGGTGTTTTATAATTTCATAAATGAGTTGTCAATATCAGCATCGTTAGCATCGATATAATGTAACTTATCAATTTTTGTCCCGATTATTAACTTTAATATGGGAAACGTCAAAACATTGCTTAGGTGTAGACACATTTATAACTCTATGAAACAAATAAACTTACGTATGTTGATTTTTAAACTCAAAATACAAGAAATCGGCCAATTCCCTTTGATGTTTCCTCCCCATTCCACTCTTTCTAACATGTTTTCTAAATATTTATTGTATGCTCACACTTTTTGTGGCTAACTTTGTGGATTTAACAATAATAAAAATTCACATGTTAAAATATTAATGTTTTACCTGGCTTTAAATAATCTTACATCCAAATAAATCATAAATTCAAAACATCATAACGTTTAATATCATATATTTAAAAAAAAATGATTTTAACATTTGTTTGCGATTAGGGTTAAACTCGATATCATTACGAGTTAAATAAATTCCATAGAGTTTGTGATTATTCTATAAAAACCAGAAATTGTGTAAGTTTATATCGTAGGTTATATATTTATAATATGACAATGTTGTTTTATGATGAAATTATACACTCCAAGTTATCATTTAGTTTACTTTTTTTATTTTAATAAACAATATGATTTTGTAAAGTGCGAATTTAGTTTTACA
>JBBHKE010000331.1:0-21588 GCA_037447655.1 Zygnema cylindricum | reverse complement strand
CGTAAAAAAAAAAATTACACCGATTCATGACTTGGCAAAGTTCTGAAAATGTATTTGTGAACATCAAGCACATCAGGTTACCAGCTAGTATGGAAACTTTACTAAGTGAAAGAAACATTGTACCAAAAGTTACTCTTTCAAAGTTTCAATATTCTCAAATGCGGAAATAGCAATAATGTCAAAACATAACAAAGGTTTGAAAGCTTACAGCAGAGAGAGGGCCTTTGTCATCTCCCGCCTGACAGCGAACTGAACTGCGTCGAACTGATTTTGGTGAGCATAGATTCACACAGTTCACGCCCGACCTTGAGAATTTCTTGTCAACAGAGACATTTTTTAATGTAACTGAATTCTGGAGAGAAACAGCAGACATGGAAGCCATTGCAGCAAAAGCAGCCATTGAATCTTAAATAAAAAAAACTTAATTAAAATAAATTGATTATGAAGATGTGAAAACTGAAGAAGCAAATTAAGAGAGAGGATTTAAAATTATGTAAGGTTGGAGGCAAAGGTAATCAGTTTTGAACTGGAGATGAAAGCTGAATAGGCAGTGTTTAAATATTGGCGCCGAAAACGAGAAACTTGACGGCCTGCAATCAAACTAGCATGAGTATTGCCAACCGGTTAAAATATTGACTGTCAAATATGCCGGCGTGGCGAGTTGGTAATAGCCGGCTGCCTGAGAACTAAGAAATAGGCCGACGTAGCCTTTCGTTTTAATGCCACGTCGTGCCGAGGAGAAACTTGACGGCCTGCAATCAGAAATTTGACGACCAGAATCAATACCGACAAAGTGACAATTATAATATAAAAATTGCATTGTCGAAATAGCATGGCCAGAAATGCCGGCGTGGCTGGTTGAAAATAGCCGGCTGCCCGAGGACCGGGGGTGGGCCGACGTAGCCTTTTCCACCTATGCCAAGTGTGGCAAACAGGTACATGAGGGGGATGACGTGGAGCACGTAGTATCATCCGACGGCTCAGATTGGACCTGGAACCTCTCGGGTGCTTGGGATCCCACATGGCTCATACAAAAATTTGACACGCGTGAGCACAAAGAACCGTAAATTCCGTACATATGACGACGGCGTCTGTAACACTGGATGAAACTGGATTGGTTCACCCGCGTTATGAGGGCAAAGAGAGTAGCCGATAAATCGTACATCCTGTACGGTCTTTACTCTTTTGCGAAAGGGTACGCAAAGTTAATCCCAAGATTGTACGGCTGCCGACAGTATGTGGGAATACATTTCTTGCGGAGCCGACGCTATCCATACTAAATTGAGCTCGTACAATCTTCGTACAATCGTAAATTTTCGTACTTTATACCTGGGCTTACTACGCCGGTTCCCTAGACATGGCTGACTACAGTAAACCGCCAATCGCTATTAGCGTAGTGTACGCTAATTCCGTCCCGCTTTTTTTTATTTTTATTCTCAAATAGCGTAGTTTATTCTATTTTTTTCTTTACTCTATTTAGGGTAATTTTCCAAGTACCGTACAAAACAAAAGTACGTTCTCTTAAATAGAGTGGTGTACGGTCAGTGTCAGACGTGTGGCAGGTCTCCAGTGAATCCCAAGGAAGAAAGGGACAAAGCCATGGCGTCGGATGTGAAAGGTACATCGTTTTTTGGATCCGTACTAAAACCGTACAGTTGAGTGTACTGGCCGTACATTTATATGTACCGTCCGTACATATAACACCGATAACGATACATCGTACCAATATATCGATATCGGGTACCCGAAAAAAGGTCCATATCGGTTATCGGCAAATCCTTACCGATACACAACACTAATTTATTGTCCCAGTTGCGATCCGATTCAATAAGATGTGACCGTACGACTAGTGAAAAGAAAATCTTTGTTTTAAAACTCACGATAAACAATCCAACTTCGTACAAATACATACGGCTTTATTGACACAGCACGATGATAAACCATCGCCGTACATGGAAAACAAAAAACGACAAAAAACGAAACTGGAACATGAACGCATGTGGACTCAAGGGCAAGCCAACAAAAGACGTTGAAAAGAACAAGAAGCACAGACGCAACACGTGTAGTTGGAACGAAGTGGTGAGCAAAACAAAAAGGGCCGTACTTAGGAAGCTAGGCAACAAATAGTGCAGTGCACCAAGATTCTTTAATGCCTAAAAAAAGGCTGCATTCAAACAGCTAAGAGGAAACGGTACACCGCTAATAACTCTAGGTCGGTCGCAACATTTTTTTGGCCAGAAACCATGAAAATTGTATTAACAACTATACTTACAGTAGTGAACTACACTTTGCCACATCTGCATGCATTGAAGTAGTATTATATATTTTAATTTTACAGTAATAACGATGGGCTGTGTACCAACGAGAGAATAAAAAATAATATTATACAGTAATAACATTATCATTATTTTTGCTGTTATCAGTGAATAACCTTATCAATGCATAAATCTTGTGGAATAAGCATTCAATACAGTATTCCACTTTTCTATGGCAACAAATTATACAGCATAGAACTAGCCATTTGTAGGAACTTAAGCTCATACAAAGAAAGTACAAAGTGGTGTTTGCACCATCGAAGCTCACCATTATGAAACTCGTGAATAAGAATGTCAAAATCGGTTTTATAACTCCACTGCCTTCTTCCATCCTATCTACTTTGTTCTCACTGTCTACTTTTACCTCACTGCCTACTTTTGCCTCAGCCTTTGTTTCTGTATTTGTCGTTTTTCCTTGTTGTCCTTCTTTCCCCTTTTCTAACCTATCTGCAGTTTCGGCGGCGTTTCCCTCAATCCCTCCCTCTCCTTCATCACTTGGTTTTCTCTCTAACGGCTCGGATTCTAACGGAACTGAGACATTGGTTTTTAACGGAACGGAAACATCTTCCACAGTAATTTCAGTTTGCACTTGGTCCTCTATAGCTGAAAGGAAAGCTGTCACTCCTTGTCCATCTGCTAAGATCATACATGAGAAGAAAAAGAAAAAGAGCAAAAAAAAAAGTATGAGAGTGGTTTCAAAAAAATTACCAATTAAGAGTGATTAGAGATATTTGGGTATAAGCAATGGCGTCATGAAAAAAAATGTTGGCTCTTCCACCTCAAGAGTGACTCTTCGAGATGGAAAAAAAAAAAAAACGAGAATCACAGCAGGCCCAGGAGCCTCTTTACTTGGAAGAGGCAACAAAGAAAAGACATATTACCACGCAAACTTTCAAAACCAATAGGACACGGATTCTTTATCACAAACAGAACCCCTGCGGCATTCCAAAAGAAGGGATTATCTTTCGTGATGCTGTGAGGTTTTGACCCCTCAATCTCCACCAAATTGTTCAATGGCATACCGAACAAAAGTTTATTAAAACATTTCAGTCATCACTCTTAAGCGTTTTCTTTTCCTTTTTTCATATATATATATATATATATTACATATATATATTATATATTACATATAAATATTATATAATAATAATAGAAAAAAAAATTAATAGAAAAAAAATGGATATATATCCATTTAGGCTGGGGATCAACAATTCTCCGAGCTTCAAAACAAATAAGGGCTTTGGGGTTTTCATACTTTTTGCTGTTAAAGCAACAATCTGTATCAAATTAAAAAGTTGAGAATCATTTGTTGTGATTTAAGGACACAAACCAACACTTGAAGTACGTTAAATGATGAGCGATAAACAACACACAATTAGTGATTTGCTAGTAGTGTTAATAACACTAATTTGGTCACGATTTGTTTTGCCCTTTGAACACAACATTGTGTGATTAATACCAATTATACTCTTCCTCGCGGTTCACAATCGTCCACATCATTTGGACCGTAAATATATTTAATAACCCTTAATTGTCCTCATACTAATTCTTTTTTAATGCTAACAACGATTCAAGGTGTACTAAAGCCAGCATAATGGAACGAACCACAAAAACTTACATTTTGAAGGGTCGATCCCAAACTGACTCCAGTCGACCTGTCCACTTTGAAGAAGCTGCACGATCACAATGTTCCCGACAAACAAAGTCAGCGTTTTTTTTTTAAATAATAAAATTGATAGAGCTACACATTTGCAGTTTCGACACTACCCTGATTCATGGTTTCGGGAATCAAAATCCTTAAGTAGTTAGGGCCTTAATTCAAATTCAACCAGCAGTTAGGGTCCTTGATTCAAAATCCTCCAGTAGTTAGGGTCCTTATTTTCTTCCAAGGGTGATTTCCGGCGTGGGACTGAGGACGACACTGAGGACTATACTTCGTCAAACAAGTTTGGCACTGGGGCTTCCGAAATCACTTTTAAAATGTGAATCTGCCATCAAATTTTGTATGCAATAAGTATGAATATTTTTGTCCTGAGCTTTAGATAGAAGCCACACTGTAAGTCCTAAATGTGGACCGAACTTCTCCATGACTTAAAAGCAGTTTCCTTGCATCATTTCCTTGATAAAAATAATTTGCATCTGAGATATGCACAAGCCAAATTAAAGCCTGCGAAACCGGAAACTCTTTGCCGTTTTCTTACGTAAATAGTATGATCTATAAATGTACTGAATCCTATTTTGCCTTGAAAACTTGATATTTTACACCAGTTTTTATCCATTTTAATGTGAAATAATTAATGCAGGGCCAAAACGAATCCAAGGTAGGTGTAAGCTTTGTCAAACATGACAAAGCAAAAAAATAACAAATTGTGAAAATTAGGCAGCTTCTTCGTCAATTGCAGTAATGCAGCTCTCACGCCTAATCCATGAGCATTGTCTTTTTCCAGATATCAAGCAATATACGGGAAATTATAAGCAGAAGCGCACATGATAAAACTCACATGTGAGAAAACTTCAAGTTGTTGATGGAATTGAGGGCTCTGAATTAAATCCCGCATAGCCTCATGTGTTCTTAACGCCTGTAGGGCACACTTGCACGCTTATTAAATAATTGCGGCCAGGAAACTATCCAATCAGTAAACACACCACAGGACCCAAAACGTTTTAAAACGGAAAGTACTAACTCATTTTCTGTTCTTTGAAGTACACCGTGAGTCCCTATTAAAGTTAATAACACTAATTTGGTGCCGGATTTCTTTGCCAAGCATAAAATAACGATATCGATATTAATTCTTTTCTTAATGCTAATTTGGTATGCGTTCCAAAGTCGTCCACATCGCTCGGACTTAAACGATAAACAATAAATAAACCCCAGGCTATACGTCTTAACGCTGATAACAATCCATGGTGTACAGACCTCATTTCAGATCTCATGAGTTGATCAGATTTAACGTGGCATTGCCTTAAAAACATTTCAAATCCACGCAGCTATGAAGCTATGGCGTTGCTTAATTTAAGCTGGTCACTGACACAGTTTTCAAAATCCGAGGAAACAAATGACTAAGTAATAGCATGCATACAGAGAAGACACTAAACAAAAAATGAAAAGAGCAAGCCAAAATGTTGCGGGCATACTTCTGGCAGATATGGCGCTAGTCTTTCTTGAACTCCCAAGTTTTGTAGAAGCGGCAAAACAAATTCCGGTTTCAACACTTGAGACAGACTTGGACCCAAATCTACCATCTTGCTCCCACCCATATGACCTGACACCCACAAAGAAAAAAAAAAGGGTTGATTGTGTTAGACAAAATGTTTACTGCCGACAACAAACATGATTGTTAGATAAAAAAAATGGGGTCACATGAACGGCAAGCTCAAGTTTCAATTTTTTTCTTCTAGAAGTTCAGGTGTTACATCAGTACCCTTTCATCTGGTAATGATTCATCATCCGTGATCACGTCTGCTCCTCAGGTTCTTCCGACCCTCTCATCCCAAGGATAAAACGGGGTATCTACTATAACATGGCTTCAAGAGGAAGGAGAACACACATTGAAGAACATTAGGATTATTGACCACGTAAACCATACCCCTGTAGCAAAAACAGATGGATACTATTCACAACCAATAAGTTATGATGTTATACCTGCAGGAACAGCCAGTTGTCCAAGTCCTGAAAGAATATTTTGCAAATCGGCAAGCTGGACTGGAGCTGTAGGTGGTATTCCTGCGCTTGTTCTCATGGCCTCCTGAGGTGCTGCTGTGCTTGAGGCAGGAACTTCTGCAGTTTGCAGTTCACTTGTGGGACCTCCGTCCCTGAAATCGCAGTTTCACAAAGGTGTAGTTTTGCAGTTAAAAGTGAGAGCCGTCATACAGCAACATATCAACAACAAAGATGCAAAGAGAAGAAAAAAGTTAGTTTGCAGCTGGCCTTTTACCCTGTTATTGCAGTTTCACAAAGGAGTAAATTTGCAGTTAAATTTGAGAGGCTCATTGTAACACATCGACAACAATGATCGAAACAGGAGACAAATGTTTATTAGGGGCTGCTTTTTCCCAGTAACCTTCGTGCAGCTCTAAAAATCTCCAATTGAATGGCAGTGACCTACACAATCACTAATGAAAAACGACGTTGCATTGTTAGACTCTAACTTAACCTTCTTCATGATCTGCAAAAACAGAGCACCTATAGAATAATAAGGTTTTGCTAGTACAAAACTTTCAAAACTTTTACAATATGAATTACACCGCCCTTCGCCATTAGAGTTAATGAATTGTTAGCGTTAACACTTTATTATGGACCATTATCTAAAAGTGTTACAACACTAATTTAGATTTTGGGTAAAAAAACACTAATTCGAATTAGAGTGATCAGCTCTAATAGTGATGGGCAGTGTACAGTTGAAGTTCATGTCACATAGTGGAGCTCCAGGAAGGAATGTGACATTCATACCTTAGAGATGATTCCACCATCTCCTCATCAAAGTCTGGATCATCCGGATCTCCATGTCCTTCCTCCAGCCCTGGAGGATGGCAACTTGTCATTGCAACAATTTGATTATACGCAATAAGTTCTTTAACTGGAACTAAAAAAACTGTGGAGCTTGTGGATTACTGATATTGCATGTTCCACCTGGCAATATGAAAACTGCCACTTAAATTGCCATATTTAATACAGCATTTTCACTCACATTCCATCAGCTCCCGGTTAACCGCCTCACATAAACTTGCATCCTGCTCTTGCTTTGGTTCCTGCCAGCAAAATTGATGAAAAATATGAAAAAAAACAGATAAGACCAAACATGGCTAGCAAATAGTCTTAGTCACAGTTTAAAAGCCAGCTCTCCGTTTCAGACAAAACAAGCCCCATCAATTCAATGTAAAACGATACAAAAAAATATTTTACCAACAGGACCATGGCATGCATTTTTGTCTTGTGAGGAAGATTTGATTCTCACCTGCATCCAGAAGAAAAACTTCCGATCATCGTTCTTGAACCTCAGAAGATAGACACGACCAGCTGATTGAGTAACCTGCAAAAAAAAATTGATTTCCAAAATCTGCACTTTAAGCTTGTCTGAAAAATGGACAATGCACTGCCAGTGGTCATAGTTCAGATTGGAAAGGCTATATGTGGTTTGTAATACACATTCAGTATGGGGTACCACATATAGTGTTTCCAATTGTTTTCATACATTTGAACTATGCCACTGGTGCAGGAGAAAATCACCACAGTTTATTATTTCTTTCATGAGAAACTTGCGAGATAGATAAAATCTTTGACTTTGTCGGATCCAAACATAGCAATTGGACCTTCTCAAAAACAGCCTCTTCTGGAAAGACGATTTGATCCTCCTCTACGGCGCGGGTGGTCCGATCCAACCATTGAAAGTGCAACAATCCATCGTCTGTCTGCGATCAAGCCAAAAAGGAAAAAGAAACTCACCATTATTCCTACATGTTTGCATTAGTAGTCGCACTTCATAGTTCGGACACAATAAAACACTGGACGCTGGTTTTGCATAGTCATATTCAAGACTTAAGGAACGATTTTTTGAGTCATTGCAGTACCAAAAGATAAAGCATTCCGATACTGAAATTTCCTTCTCCAAAAAATTGTGAGCTTGAAATTTGTTACCAATCTAATGAGTGAATGTGACTCAACTGAACCGTTAACAATCAATTACTTATGAGAAAAAAATCTGTAAAGCAGTAACCATTGGAGGAAAATAAAATAATCTTGCTAAAGGATAATGTTTCAATCATGCAAAAATAATAGAAGGTAAATCAAATCTGACCCGAATTATTCTCACAGAACCCTTGCGGGCGTCAGGCTGGACTCTTCCAGAAATAAATTGCATTCGACCAGCTCGAAACTCCACCAAAGATACTGGTTGATCCTGCAAATGCCAATACAGCATATCATAGTAATTCAGATTGCTGCTACACTTGAAGTATGCACGACAGGAAACTGTAGGATCCGCCCTCAACATGAAAGTAAACTTCTCTCGCGTAATCCATGATTGCAGACGAAATGACTGAAAACTTCGCAAGAAATCAGAGCAGAATGGACTGAACCTGTGTAGAAATGGTCTGTCTGTGAAACGGAAGTGCCATGTTTTCTTTCAGTTGAGTCCTAAAAAGCAGCAAAGGTCGTTTGTACAAAAAAGTGCAGCAAAAAAAATAACAATTGAAAGGATACAAATGAAACTACAGGAAAGAAATAACTAAAAAAAGTGTCCTCCTAAAAAGCAGCACGGAGAGGAAGCAGGAAATAGAAATCAAGACGTAGCCGCGGTAAAATTCAGGAAAAAAGAAGGTGAAGAACAAAAGCAAGCGGTAGAGAGTAAACACCAAAATCGAAAGGAAGCCGAAAGCAAATGAATTTATCAGTGCAGGACTAAAAGTACCATGTTTGAAAAGTACGGATATTTTGTATGGAGGACGCTAAATTTTGCATATAGTAAGGCGGAAATAGAAACGAATATTAGGAGAAAATAGCTATAGCTTCATTCCGCTAATGGGAGATATGACATTTTCTGTTCATTGTGCGGACTACGCACGAAATACTCGCACGTTTTGAACTTAAAACTAAACTACGTGGAAATTGGGAAGGAGAATTGTCATTTGATCTCGTGTTCCAAAGGATGCCACGGTGTATACACTTTCACTTGGATCTTTTTAAAGGATTGTACTATTGTCCGTCATGACTCTCCGGAAAATAATACCAACGTCCTCCAGGAGATCTCTGTCTACTGAATAATATTATTTCATCTTGCCAGACGTTTGTACCAACGTCCTCCAGGATGTTCCCAGTCTAGTGGATAACGTGTCTAAAGAAAATGAGAGAAAGCGTCACTGCTCTGCAGCTGCACCCATTGTGAAAAATAGGAAATGATTTCCATAGCAAGTGCTTATGAATCATGGCATTTTGTCCCTCTCTGTATATTTCTTGAACATTGTTTATTCATGGCTGCGTTTGTAGTGGATAGCATAAAATATTAACTTGTTTTTTCCGTCATTAGTTATTGATTTATTTGTTTTTTATGACGAGAACGCAAAGTCTTATTGCTTCGACTTTTAAACATTTTTCTTAAATTGATATTGTATTTTTTCCTGCAAAATCAACGTGAGGCATTTTCTCTTACGAACAAAGAGGATATTCACTGCTATTGCTGTAGTTTAGTTGTAGAACTTTTTTATTGGTTTTGCTTTATTAGTTTTATTCTTGTAGTCATGTTCCCGTTTCCGACATCTCCCTCATGCACATGGAAATGTAATCTTAATATTTCTAGCTTGCAAAACTATCAAAACGAATCATGCGTCTCTCGCAATGTACTCTTGTTAGATGCTTATTGTTTGCATTTGAATTTGTCACATTTTGCTGTTAAAGCATTTACTCAAAGAAAACATAAATGTGACAAAGTGAGTTACGTCTCAACTTCCTCTATGTCCAGCCGATCTTCTCTTGCAAGAAACATATTTTCAACGGAGAAATCGATATTGTCAAGTACATCGGAATGGCCGAGAAGAGGGCCTTTATGGTTGAAACAGTCACCTAGAAAAATGAAACATAATGCCTTGTTCGGTTTAGGTGAAGAGGCAGAATATACATATGAGAATGGAATGGCAGGAAAAGGCCTATTTTTACTTGCCTCTCCTCCAGAGCCAGTGCAATTCCCAAGGAAACCACTTGATCGCCGATTTGCGGTTCTCCTAATGAGATCCTCATATGAAGCTTGCGATGATTTAGACTTCATTGCAATGGACAAATTTCAAGCAAAGGTTTGCATTTAATTGAAAACCTCAGCAAGTTTTTTGTTCTTTATTTGGAGAATGGTTGCTCTGATATTTCAGTGTGTCCGATGTTTACAATCAGGTTGACTATGTTACTTTTCATGCATAGGTTACTTCACTTTGTGCTTCTTGTCTCGTCACGGTCATACAATGTATGGCCATTTATGAATTTTTTTCTCTCTCTATCGTCAACTGGAGGGAATATGCCATATATGCTCTTTAGCAATAAGGAATACTGGACTGAATTGAACTTCTTTCAACGACTTTTCTCCGTTGTTTTGTTGAGTGATCAATAAATCAGTCCATTATTCCTTATTGCTAAAGAGCATATATAACATATTCCCTCCAGTTGACGACAGAGAGAGAAAAACTTTCATTTATATTTGCAAATCGTAAAGCGATTCTTTATTTTTCTTTTCAACGGTTTCAAGCCAAAATCAATTTGTTTATTGTACAATTTGTTTAATAGACTGCTTTTTTCATATTTTATTGTGCCCAAATCAGTTCGCTCTTGTGGATGAGTATGGAATAACGGTGATAAATCAATGTTTGACTCAAAAGTAGGAAGGCACCTTTGAGTTTCTTTTTGGATTAGATCAACAATGATTTGATGATTTGACAGTGATTTGACAATGATTCGCAGTTCTGGAAACTCCGTCAAAGTGAGGTGGAATCGTACACACTGCAGTATGCTCCCTTGAAAATCAAAACCGGTGAACTCACAGATCCGGTACAGCTTGACTCCATTTTCTGGGGGGGCTGGCATGCTTCAAATTCTGGCATGGGGTAATTTGAATAGTTTTGAAGCTCTTGAGAGATGCCTTCGTCTTTCTCGGTAGTCTATTTCCTTGATATCCATTTCCCTACCTACTTGCATTATTGAATTTTTCTTATTGCAAGACACTGTCAAACTTGAATGTGATTTTAATGCCTTGAAGTGTTTTTAGGAAAGGCCGATTTTGAAATCAGTGATCTAGGGAGCAAGTCAAGTTGCATCTTAATCTAGCAAACAAGTGGTACACTGCCCATCACGATTAAAGTTAATCACTCTAATTTGAGTGAGTGTTTTTTGACCCAAATGTTATTAATAACACTATGTGGTTAAGTGGCTATAACGAGCCACATTTCAAATCATTAGTTAATTAATGTAATTAATTCGAATGATGTGACTCTATTAGCGATGGGCGTGGTTATGTGATGTGCATGTATAGTCTACAAATTGTTTCACTAAAAATGTAAGCTGTTGAATAAGCATTTGGTTCAAGGATAACTAGAATGGCACGTTTACTTTGTTTACTATGAAGTTTGCAAAAGTTTTGTAAAATCATTGAAGCTGATGATCTTACCCTACCTGGCGTTTTCCACGAGAAGATTTCTGAAGGTTCAGTCTTGGATGGGGGAAAAGGGGGGTGGGGTATATGGCAATGCCATCGCAGCTTTACTTTGACTTTATAAGTTTTGCACAATATGCAACAATTTCGAACGCCATGCGTACCGGAGAAAATGTTTTTCAGGTCTGTTGTTCTGAATGAAAATTGGTTTTTGAGTTTGAATGATAGAAAAAAAATGTCATATCAAAATAACTTGTTTCTTTATTTCCCAAGGAAGTCATGCCAGGACATTTGTTGCCTACAGTGTCAAATATTTTTGTTAAACTGAGGCATTAAGTTTCACTGTTTTTTTAGTAACAAGTTGATGACATTGCCAAATTTTTGAAGTTTCCATTGATCAAGATGGCTTGTTGGCCCTCTATAACACATAGCAACAGAGTGAATTATGTTTTTTTGTCCAAGCGGATCAAGGTTCTCATTGATCTCACAATATCCCCAATTTTTTTCGATATAAGTTCTCGTAGTCTTTCATGCCTAGTGCATCCTGACTTGTAAATTTGTTACTTGTTAAACCTTTTCCGTTTTACTGGTCTTTTTGCAGGAGAGACAGGGGGCGTATGGTGAAGTCCAAACCATTCGTCGAGATGAACGGTTAAAGGACAACACCGATCTTCCTGCAGCTTTTAAGGAGCGTGTTGGGGATATAGTATATCAAGGTCTCCTAGAGGGCTTTGAAGAGAGAATGTTTAATGCACCTCCTCCTTGTGCAACAACAGCACCTTTTACTTGTGTAAGAAGCTTTTCATATTGTAGTTCTAATGTCAATCCCTGGATTTCTAGAGATGTATGTGATGTCATACCAAGTCTACTTGTCTCTCGAGAAAGCGGTATCTGTCACTAACCTCCATGAACAACTGACCTTTATTCTACTTATTCAACCCCCTGGACTCAGTGCCATTCTTTAGTGCCCATGTTGAGCAGATTGTGGATGGCGTGCAAAAAATTCTAAAAGTTTTCACATCGGAGGGATACGCGTTATCAGCAAAAGTCGAGGATGTTGAGGAGCGTTCAACAGGTGGTGGGCGATTCAAGGTGGGTTTTCAAGGCTTTCATTGGGAAATGTTAAATTGTGAACAATTAAAAAGTGGTTTTGGTGATGAATGGATGGCTCTTATTCAGACTGAAAAGAAGGGCAAGATTAGTTAGTGCTAGTCCACCTCTTACATGTCTCAGTTAGTCTATACCACAGTGTTTTCAGGCACCAATTAGGCATCCACATGTAACTACTCTGCCTATCGCTATTAGAGTTAATCAATCTAATAGATATGTGTTTTTCTGAACCAAATCAGAAACTAGTGGTAATAAACTATTTTGTTTAAGTGGCCCAAAAAAAGAGCCATGTGGCAGAATATAAATTTTGGTAGCTTATTCAAATGAAGTGTCAACGCTAATAATTCACTAACTCTTATAGTGATGGGCTGCATAGTCTAGTTGGAATTTTAATTGTGTGGACAAAGAACAGCCACAAAGGCCCATCCTTTTGCATCTATGATTTAGCTTTAACCTTACCTGTTTCCATCCACACTATTAGTTCCTACTCATTCTCCATCCATACCACTAATCCATCTACCTGTTCTCCGTCCATACTATAAGTCCATCTACCCGTTTACCATCCACACTATTAGTCGTTCTAGACTAAGTATTACACCGACATGAGATCAGTGCCATAATTTCCTGAAATTCATATTCATATTCTTGCAGGTTCGTATTGAAGGACCTGCAACATTATGGGGAGTTCGGGCTTTGGCCAGTAGAAGAGCTTATATTTTGACCGATTTTGATGCCATGGCGATTGGAGGTTTTCTTAGGGCTTCAAATCGTAAATGTTCTTATAAATCAGGATATACTGATACCTCTTTTGTGCAGTTATGGACGGTCACATAGTGAGTTTTCCTTAATTCTAGGTGTTTTCTTCCTTTTATTTTTTTGTTTATGTGAGCACAAGTGCACAAATTTTGTTTCTCAACCATACTGAAGAAAAGTCTTATTTGTTTTTTTTTATCCTCTTGTTTTCTGTCTGTATATCTTTTTTCCGTTTTTATAAAGGCAAGCAAATTGGAGCCATAACAAAGAAATGAAAAAAAAGCGAAATCAAAAGAAAAAGGAGGCAAAAAAAAAAAGCAAAATATGAAAGCGAAAAGAGAGGAAGGTATTCAAGCAGTTCTGAAAATGTTCGTACTCTGTCTGGCTACTGAGTACAATGTATTCACAAAAATTTTGTTACATTAGGAAACGAGAACTTTTGGGGGGTCGGGTGACCTCCTAGCATTTGTGGGAAGGTTATACCATTGTATCGCTATAATAGTGTTAATGTTTTTTTCGCCACTTAGAACATTTTTTCTTCCTGCACACTTGCGCGATTTTTTACTTGAGACCGCCAATCAAAAAGTGAGAGTACTTTCAATTGCAGTTGATGGGTTAACAATCTGACAAGTGTGCACGGAGCAAAGATGTTTTCAGTTTAAAAATAAACATTAATACAAATAGTGATACACGGTGTATTTTAATCAGTGTCTTTTTTTTCAACAACGCCCAAAATTTCCGGTAAGATAAAGATGGACAAACTTGGAAGGTATTTTACATTTTGAGACTTATTATTACTGGATTTGTCCTACAATGGCATGAACTTGGTATCTGGTTAAATAGAACACTCAGCCCTGTTTCAAGACTGAAATTTTTACTGCATTTGTAAGCAATTCCTAAAAATGACTTCAACCTGAGGTACTACAACCTTTTATGAATTGAATTGTATAATGAGGGCAACCTGAGATATGCCAATCTGTTCCTAAATAATGACTTATAAATTGACGAAAACCTGTATCAATAATAAGGGCATGTGATGACCCATGTTCTGTGAAAGCCATTGCCTCATGTTAGTATTCATTTTTTGCCACAACTAGATGTATGATCATATGTGCATGCTATATATATATATATATATATATATATATATATATATATATATATATATATATATATATATATATATATATATATATATATATATATATATATATATATATATGTATGAGCCACGAAGGCTACACTGCTCATCCTTACCAGAGTAAATCGCTCTCATCTAATTGCGTGTGTTTTTACCCAAAAACATAAGTGATAATAACTCTATGTAGGTACCTGGCCCATAATGAGCGATGTGTCAAAACACAATTTGGTGTGGTTAATTGTGATGAAATGTTATCATTAATAATTCGCTAAACCTTGTAATGATGGCCAATGAAGTTGCCGGGCAATTTCCAACATGTCGCTTTTAATTAGTTGGAGAAGAGCACGGCAAAATCCGAAATTTGTGATCCATAGTTACAAGGATTCTCGACAACGTTGGAGAATGTACAACCGATGCAAAGCCATATTGGAAGTGCATTTGTTGGATGTTGTTTGATGATGATGATTGTGAAGTTATACATAATCCACCCTCCTCGATCCACTTTTTTTAACGTGTACATGTTTTTTCCTTAATTCACTGCGGTGAATCCAGTCTTTTTCGGGGGAGTGGACTGCAATCCGCCGCGTCTCTCTTTAATGTACATTCTAATTTCGCATTAGCACTGATGTATTCGTACACTAAAAGCGATAGACAGTGTACCTTTTGCCGCCCAGTTTTGCGGAAACTTGGAGTTGACTGCAACACTACACCGTGAATCGCTGTTAGTGTTAATGTTTTTTAGTGTCTTAAAACATTTTTTCTCCGTATACACGTCGGATTGTGGATCTGACGGTTGCAATTGAAACGTAAGGTTTTCAGCTTCCTTATGGCTGCCTCAAACTGAAAATCGGACAAGTGTGTACGGAGAAATGATGTTTAAATTGGCGAAAAAAATGTTAACACCAATAGCGATACGCGGTCTACTGTACTGTTGGTGGACTTCAAGAGCATGTCTGATTATTTTCCACCCTACATGGGAAAATATGGAGTCCTCTTGGATGCTATGACTATGTAAAATCAAACTACATGTGATGAAACCTATTAAGCGCTTTTAAAGAATATTCTACTTCCTTGAACATAGTCGGTCCCTTAGTTGCCAAACATGTGGCGTACCAAATTCAAGAGATTGCCGGTTCGCCGATATGAATACTGATTACAGAGGGAAATGTGATCGATATAGTGCAGTCGGTCCGCAGGTGCGCAAGTACAAAAACCGAGCATTATGCAATGTGGTACAGTTTTAGATGTACGGTAATGGATCGGATTTGTATGCCTGATAGCCTGCCAGATCATGCCCCGAGATGGTTTGTATTTTATGAGTAACTCATTATTATTAACATCTCACATGTGTCATGTTTTTCAATGTGCCAGTCTCGGACTTTCATCTTTTAAATGATCGAGATCCTCTAATCTGTTTCATGCGAATGTGTCTCATCTGCATCTGACGGCTGGGGTTACGTAGCAAGTCACTTTGATAAAATCCAAAATGAGATTTTCTTAAAACTTCAGTGGCCCGAGCGGGAGGGCTGTCAGCCTGTCACACGTACGAATTTGGATTTTGTGACATACTTTCCCTGATTAACGACAAGATGTTTTTAGGATAACTGAATATTTGTGTTTTTTCTGCCCAGAATTTACATACGGACACCGACAATTTTTCCTGTTCGGTTCTGAATTCCGCATTTGTGATTTTTACGTATCGAATACGTACGAAATATGTATGCCAACGTATGTTCCGTACAAAAAAGGAAAATGGTCACATGGCAAAAAATTGAAGAGGGAAATTGTCATATTGCCATTGGTCCTTCCTATCAACAGGCGCCATTTTTCACACTGTGCTTCTGCGACGTGTCAGTCTTCTACTTTTGCCACGTGCCAGCCTGTCACTTCTGTCACACGTCACACCCATTCTGTCACGAGGTTGCGAACGAGTCCTTTTCTCCTCCTCGAAGAAACGATTTCTTTGCTTGCTGCTCCCTGCAACCCTAATTCTTTGACAAAGTTTAATCAATTGTCACTGTCACCGAAGAGCATATGGAGTGTAACTGTTCGACTCGGTTTGCTTCAAATACTGACAGACGAATCAGCCATGGCTGAAATCTCAAGTTTTGCAGCGAATTCGAACTTCTGGATGCGTTTTCAACACTTTTTGTGCGGTGATTCGTTTCTGACATTGCCATCGTTATTATTTTCGTTTTTTTCTCTTTCATCGTCTTTGCCAGCATTCTGTAAATCTGTACAATCATCACTACTGCAGCTCCTACTGCTGACGTCATCAACAGCATCAGTGATATTGTTAGTGACGTCACTAAATTCAGAAACTTTAATAAGAAAATCGACATTAACCTCAATATTCATCAGTATCCTCACTATTAGCAGTAACATTATTAACTCTGGTTTTATCATTCTGGTCACCTAAACCTAATAGTATCACAGATAACATCATATCATCATCACTACCATCAGCTTCATCACCATCTTCACCATCATCATATCATCATCACCATCCTCACCATCATCTTCATCATCATATTATCATCACTCTCAACATCATCATCTTCTTCACCATCATATCAACATTATCTTTATCATCCGCTTCATCATCATCATCATCATCGTCATCATCATGCCTATAACTCACTCGATATCGGACACATTAGAAAGCCGAACCGATATTGAAGATGGTCGCAAAACTCGTGTTCGAGAACGAGTGGCAAGCAGTAGCAGAAGCGCCTCTTGCAGTAGTACCACTAACAGAGGCTTTTCAACAGCAAATTATTTATCAGAAGATGAAGAAGCTCCTTTGATTTGTCATTTCCCTCCTGAAACTCCTTCCATGTCAAGAAACGCAGGCGACCTTATTTCCAGCAGCGAGTCCATGCATTCTTTACCAGGAGAGTATCTGCAAGGAGTGCCAATGGCTGTTCATTTAGGAGTACCGATTTTGAGTGGAGGTGCTGTACAGAGAATGTGGGAGGGAGATCTTTTTGATTGTTTGGAGAACCCAAAGGTTGCGGCTCAAACTGCAATGTAGGCAATTTCTATCTTTTTTCAGGTGGTATGCTTCACTTTCTTTTAGTGATTTTCAGTCTGGTTGATGTCTTCTTGGATTGGAATTGTCCACTTTTTCGTTATAATATCTTTTTTGAAATTTGATTGATATGACTGAGATAAACGTTGAAATTAAGAAGCAAAGTGTTAGTTGTCTTGGTGAAGTCTAGGTTATTGTCTTAATGGTTTCTATACTATAACCTCATTGATATGAATGAGAGAAATATTAAAATTAAGAAGAGGCAAAGTGTTCAGTTTTTCTGGTAAAGGCTGATTTTTTTTTGAAGAAAACTGAAGGTTAGGTTTGTTCATGTCAACATGGAAAACATGCGGACTACAACCAGCCATGACACACTGCACTAAAGTGTTATTGGTACTAATTCTGCTTTTAACAATACTTCCCTTACCCTAATATCGATGGGCAGTGTAATGCCAGCTATAATGTTTTTTCTGTTGTTTTTCCTTGTATATCTTCAGCTGCCCCTGTCTTACATTTGGCCAAAACATGGAAATGGCAGGCTTTGGAGACTGTTCTGTTCAGGTAAGAAATCAGACTTCCCTATAGCCTCCCTCCCTCCCTCCCTCCCTCCCCCCCTCGCTCTCTCCCTCTCTCCCTCCCTTCCTCTCGCTCTCCCTTCCTCCCTCCCTCCTCATATATTTGTTAAAATCTATAGTCAATTGTACTTATGCAAGCATTCACTGTTACCCTAGACGAGTGAGCAAATGTCACGTCTTTGGCCAAAACAGGGTTTAAGGAACTAGTTTTTGGGCAAATAGATATAATAATTTTGTTAATCTCTATGAGATCACTGACATTTGGAATAATATAAAGCGAAAACTGTAAAATTCAAGTTTTGCATAACATATTTAATCATATCATCTAAAGTTACAGTCAAAAGACCGACTGGACAAGTACTTAACCCATCAGAAAGGTTCCCTGACTACTAGCAAGTTACTGAAAAACCCTACGAAACCTATTTTCAAAAACTGTTTGTTGTCTTAATTGCTTATGTGGAATAGGTTGGTCATTTTTGTTCGCTTATTTCGTAATGATGGTTACAAAATCAACATTCTAAAATCTGTGAGAAAATTGAACACCAGGCCTATCCGCATTATGGTGAAAATCTTGGGATGTTGGCTGTGATTTGTACCATTTTGGTTTAAGGCAGTCAACATCCAGAAATTATCATAGTGCAGATAGGCTTACTGTCACATAAAACATGTACCACTATTGAACACTTCTTGTGCTTTGATGGGATTTACTGTAAGTCGTAGGTATTTCTTGCCTGTTTAGATACTTACTGTCCACCTTTATAAGGTTTTGTAGCAAAATGGAAGTGAACAGTGGAAGGGAAAACCTCGGTTAGGGAGGACAAAGAGTTTAACGAACAAAATAGTTTAATGGACAAAAGAGTTTAATGGACAAGATAGTGTAATGGAAAAAAAGCTTTAATGGACAAAATAGTTTAATGGTCAAAAGAGTTTAATGGACAATAGGGTTTCATTGACAAAAAAGTTTGTTGGTAGCGTCATTTAAATGAGTGGTGGAAGTAAAAGATATTTCCTCACATACACTGGTCTTCAAAAGCTTTAACGCCAATGGCAAATTCATTTCGAGAGATCCTCTTACTTCTGTTTTAACTGCCTTGTTGAAGTTTTTTACAAAAGAAAGAGCGATTTAGTTTGTGCCTATGAGTTTCTGTGTATGAAAAAGTACTAAAATGATTTCATGAGTTGTTTTTGGGTGGGATGTTTTCAGGGTCTCCTGTTCTTTCTCTTAACTGGGGGAATGTTTCTATGTTGCCAAGTTTTGGCACTGTATATTGCAACGGGATTTATGCGATGGCTTTCTGTTTTTCTCTTTTTGGCTGGAACGGGTTATGGTGCCTATCACCGTATGGAAATGCGACGGAAGTTCAACATTCATGTGGGTTTTTTATTGGTTGATTGTACTTTTTGCAACATCAGACAGGCTGTGGACAAAGTGATAAGATGGCTAATTTCTTAACTCAACAATCTTATTGCTTTTTAGGAGACCAGTTTCTGACAAATGGATCCAAGAGCAAATTTCAAGAAGTTTCCTTTTTGTTTTTCAGAGACTGTTCAGAAACTGTAGCATAAAATTATTTGTTCGTTGGAGACGGTTCAGAAACTGTAACATAAAGTCTATCTCTCTGGATGTAAATCTGAAGCTTAGCCGTTAGAAAAGTGATGTCAGGATGATATGTTCATAAAAGGCTGATGCTTTTGTATCTATTTTAGGACAGACTTTATTTTATACGTATGGATTGTAGCGTAAAATACATCTAACATTGAAAAGGATGACTTTATGAAAGTTAAACCAAAAATGGATACTTACATGTCGAAGCATACCATTTTTTGAATATTATACTCCAAAATGGTGTCCACCTTCATAACATTCAGGATGGGGCAAAACATAATCGAGTGTAGTCAATTCTAATAAAGTGGTAACGCTAATGATTTAATAACCTTAATAGAGATGGTAGGTGAAGCGGTCAATGCCAGCCTTTACAAAGAGACAGTATTCAATACGGTTAGTAAACGTTTTGACAAAATTGTAAACAATACATGTTACTGAAGAAGGGTTTATATCTACATAATCTGCTGAAAAGGCTTAAGCTATGGTGAAGAACAGAAAGTGAAGTCATGTTAACAATTTGTTCGATTGTAATGCGACTGTTATCCTGCAAAAGAAAAGTTGGAATAATTTTCTTGTAGTTGACAAGGCAAAACAATGTAGAAATTCGACAATTCTCGATAATGAGCTGTGTAGACAAAACAAGCTTGTGTATCACACGTATTTGCTTCTTAGCAAATGTTCATGTATATACATGTATATATATTTTTATTGTAACGAGTTTATCGTTCGGAAACTCAATTTGCAACTGACAGTGGTGAAGAGGGAGTCCCGAGTTTTTTTGTCGCTACTTGGTTTTTATTCTAATTTTCAAACTTTTTCCAATTTTTCTCTTTCATTTAATCAGTTACTGAAGAATCTGTAAGTGAAATTGTGGTGAACAGGGGAGCGATTTTTCGGATTATGTTTATCACGGCTTCTGCAGTTGGTGTGCTCTTTGTCAGGTAAAAACCTTTAAGGCAACAGTAATTTCTCACTCGTAAATCTGTTGACTTGACAAAACGTTCCTCACCCATTTAACTTCACGGAATTCACGGAAAATAACTTTTTATTCTTTACTGATTCCTTTTATGGAAACAAACCAGTTTTCCCTTTTCTATGGCACACTAAAAACGAGCTATTTCCACCTTTAGCAGCGAATGATAAAGTCTCTGTTCCCTAGTCTGTTTGAAACAGACTTGACTGGCAAAGGAAAGAAAAGAAACAAATGGGAACCATAATTCAAATGTGCGAAAATAATTGGATACGCTATATGTGGTTATTCGGTACTAGAGGTCAAAGGGAAATCAGAATTTTGACTGCAAAAATTACATTTTTCTTTTGTTTTATTTCTATTCTCGTGTCTTACAGGAAGGCAGAACTCTTCAAGTAAACAATGTCCACAATGGGATATGGTCTGGAAGAGGAAATAATTTGACTACTGTAGGACAACCCTTCTCAATAGCTGTGGTACCTTCTCCCCCTTATGCTATGGAGCCTAGAGAGTCTCCCTTGACCAGAGCTTATGCTGCCACACTCTCTCCTCAGACAACGTCTATAAGTGAAGGGATGGGAAGGGAAGAGAAGGGAAGAGTTAGGGAGATTCCTCTCATGGATTTGGATTCGTGATCTTTGTTTTGAGTATTAAGGCATTGAATATATTTTTTTGGAAGTGGTTCTAATTCTACTTCCTCTTCATTTGAAAATGTCAAAGTGAAGGAAAGCCATTTGTGACTGCGAAAGAAAATCCTCGAGAGTATATGTGGTAGGTTGTAGCTTTGAAATCAAGTTATACCTAATTAAAAGCATGTCACATGTATCTTTTGCTGATTATTGAGAATCAAAGACGAGAAGGGCTCTCCCTCTCGCTCCTTCTCCATCTCCCTCGCCCTTTTCCACTCCCTTGCCCTCTCCCTCTTCCTCTCCCCCTCCCTCGACCTTTTCCACTCCCTCTCC
>JBBHKE010000330.1:145567-161956 GCA_037447655.1 Zygnema cylindricum | reverse complement strand
ATTTTATTATCAAATTCGTAGTGTTGTGTATCGGTAAAAAACTTATCGCGATAACACCAATACCGATAGTTATCAGTAATCGAACGGTCAGCGGTCCCGATATATTTGTACTTTCTGTACTTTCTGTCCGGAGTGCTTTCTGTCCGGTAAACTGAACGGTAAATTTACGAGAAATGTGCGGTAGTTTACGGGAAATGTACAAAATTTGACGAAAAAATACGTTGCACTTTGTAGTACTTTTTGGGCGGTTAAGTGAACATAAATTTTACGAGAACGTACAGAATTGTACTGATAAACTGATTATCATGGAACGGTAAAAAGACGACGGACACAAAGTACAACGGATGCAAAATAACATTATGTGCGCAACCGGAATCAAACAGACAAAATTCAATGAGAAAATTCGAGGGGACGGTCAGCGTGAGCGCCGGCATCTCGGAATGGCTTTTTTGGCGGCTTTTGCCAAAAAAGCCGACAGATTGATGTTAAGCTCAGGTGCTTTTCAGACATACCTTTATATCACCAAGGATTTCCGGGGCCTTTTTACTCCGCACGGTCTTCAGAGTAAGGAGGAGTGAGTGCACCAAGCCGGACGAGATCCTTGTATTTTCTAAACTGAGCGGAACGCACTTTATTTGGCGCCAAACGGAGGCCGGTTGAAAAAGTTCTACCGTCTCAAAGGTTGCAATTTCGTTACAAGGAACCATGTGCCACCAGCCCCTTTTGGGGGGTACATTGTGGATTGCCACGTAACTTTTCGGATTTGCATTTAGATTATGCTGGTAGCCGTCAGTAGAGATTTAGTTCAGTCTCACCTGACTTTTCGTCCATCTATTACGATAGGTCAAAGTTTGGCAAGTTAATGTCATTTTCAGGTTTTTGTCTTATAATTGTGGACCGAATAAATACTTCCGGCCGCGGATCTAGCCGCAGTCCGGAGCAGACCTTTTTGCCCCGAGTGTAGTACGGATTAATTTGTCTTGTGTCAGTTCAATTACACTTGCTGGCCGCTCATTGGTTAATAGCGTAGCTTTGACTTTCGGACTTGCAATATGACAAATGTTGATGTATAAGGCACTTGGGGTCGAAGGAGACAGGTTGCTTTTTCAGTACTGTCTCCTGTGAAAACCCTCAAAAAATCCAACAAACTTTCTTTTGGAAGAACCTTTGTTTTGTTTTGACTCTATTGCCATCTTTGTTTTGGATCTGTCTATTGTGGGAATCATAGTTCGGGCTGGTAATTGGCATTATTTTCCCTTTGGGTGATTTTTGGATTTTTCGGTGTTTGAAACTGAGAAGAGTCTAGTCTGGTCCGAGCTGCAGACACCGAAGGTTGAAGGAGTATCATACCTATTTACACAACCATTGGGAGAGAGATCGCCTTTTCTCATTGTCATCGTAAATTGCCGGGGTATGTTAAGCTTGCTCCGCCATCTTTATATCTTCCATCTTATCTGTTATTTCTGTGGTCAAGGTGATATTGTTAAATCTGAAACAACCATTCCTATTTATTTCTATATGTCAACGTGGTAGTGCATTTGTGTATTCGCTTGTAGTTTCTTTTGCTTTGGCGTGAACCTCCCGGAGTAAAACTGCAACTTCCTGGTATCGAAACAGTGGGTTTTGAGGGAACAAATGCTATAGACTTCCAGTGGATAAAGCACAGTACTGAAAAGCCACCTGTCTTCTCGGATTAGAGGGGATAGGAGCTTTCACTTTGGAAGCCCTCTTTTTGGAAGCGAGCTTTAGTTCTATTCACCACTCTTTCCCCCTACACCTCTGTCATCATGGGGGGAGGAGAGACTCCGGATAACGGATCCGGAGAGCAAGGTCGACCGGAGAGGCCCATGCCAGAAGGGAAATCTTTGAGGTCCGAGGAGTCGGAGCCCATGGAGACTGTTTTTGGATCGCCAGCCAAGGAACCCTCTGGTGGTTCTCCTCCTCCTCCACCTCCCAGTCTGACTCCCGAACATTACCCTTCTTTGGCAGAAGCCGCCAGGGTCCATGCTGAGGAGAGGAATAGGGAGTTTCCCAGGGCTCGGCCAAAGAGGCAAGCGTACAGGGAGCCCCATGTGGCTCCTCTTCCCGAGGTCGAGCTACACACCCGATCCAAGATTCCCCGGGCCGAGATCCAGATTGACCCCGCTGTTTTGACGGACACACGTCGACCAGGGCGTAAGGAACTCCTTGCCCTTCACGACCTCCATGAGCTCAAGGTGAAGAAGGAGTTGGTACAGAGAGTGGCGCGGACAGATCGAGTCAGAGTGGTTAGACCCGTCGGAGGGGTGGTGGAGATTTTGAGCAGTTCTTCGGAGAGCAGCACTTCACAGTCGGTGCCAGACCGGTCCCAAAGAGCTCCCTATTCTCGCCCTCCCCCATCTTCCTCTCAGGACACCGCAGCTAGCCGACCCACCCAGGAAGATACCTCTTCTCGGCCTCGTCGAGGAGAAGGGGTTATCGAGAGGGGCGCACGAAATCCAGTGAGGGGAAAGAAGTTTGACCACCGTGACAGCAAGGGGAGGTTTGCCCCTTTCCCCAAGGAGGAGACGTCCCCGACTCCTATTCCACCCTCCACCGAGAAACCAACTCCCAACACCACTCGTGTCCGCGCTGCCGAAGGGCTGTGGAGATCCAGACCTACCGATCTCGAGGTTCTGGGTATGGGACCCAAAGATTTGTCCGAAGGATGGTGGCGCTACCAGACCTAAAGATCCCGAAATTCCGCGAATCGAGATAGCGGATCTTACCAAATTAGTGGAAAAAGCCAAGGAAATAGTGGAGGTTCTGAAATCCCAGGGACAGGCTACGGCGGGGGCCGGACTCGTCACGGTAGATTGGGAGGCCTTAGAGGAAGAGAGGCGAAAGGCATGGGAACAGGAATTGACGCTCATTCGGGAAGCTCGGCGTAAGACAAGTGGGATTCTTAGCGGGAAGATTCCTCCTACACCAGCAGCAGGGACTTTTCCTCTCGCCAGTACTCAGCCTGAAATGCCTTCTTCGGAGCCAAGCCAAGAGCCTCTCCTTCCGCGGAAAGGGGAGGAAAACACAGGACCTAATGTGGAGGGTTTGGGTGCAGATCTACCTTCTGGAAACGCTTCGGCTCTTCGGGGAGAGACTACCTTTGTCTCGGTGAAGGTGTCTACTATTGTGGAGGCTTTAGTGGAGTTACGACCTGACGAGAGGATTCACATCCCCTTGAGGACTCCTACACCTCCTCACACTTTTGCCAGAAAATCCCCGGAGCCCTCCTCCTCTGCATTTCCGCCTTATTTCTCTCACTCCCCGGAACCCGCATCAGAACCCCGAGACTGTCGAGATCCCTCTTGTTCACCATCAGTTTCTCCTGCTGCAACTGTCCGTGGGTCGCCTAGTCCGCCAGTGTTACCCTACAAATACGATGTACCCGCCTATTCCCCGCCTCACCTACGCCCCCCTTCCTCCAGCTCCGGAACTTCACCTTCTGAGACCTCTAAGAGGCGAAACAGGAGACAGACACCTTTTCCCGCAAGGGCTCGGCCGTCTTCGTCTCCATCTCCTTTGCCGCTCCTCCACCTGCAATCCACCAAAATCCTGTGAACAAGCCGTGTCTCCACATCCCATTGGTGGCAACTGTTCTCCCAGATCCACAATATTCTGTTGGACATAGAGGAGTAGTGGGGGACATTCTACCGCCCACCATCTTTTCCGACGCTGGTACATCCTCAGTGGGAGGAAGATCCACGCCACAAGGAGCCACATCGTCTAGCAGAGAGGGACTTAGTTTGGATCCCGAGGAAGAGGATACTAGGGTCATCTCACCCGCTCAGTTTGTCAGCCCCACCGGGCCTTCCTCTTCCCATTTCACGAACTCTGCAGAGGAAGAAAAAGAGATGGGGAATATCCGGATCTTTACGGGAGACAGCTCCGAGATCGCTATCTCGGATTTCGAGTTGTTGTGGAAATTATTCACCCAATTAGAAATCAATAAATACAGGGGAGGAGCCATTCCCAAGGACTTCGAAACCACTCTATTCCCCATGATGGTCAACTACCTGTCGTGAGGGGGGTTGGCGGATAACAAGGAGCGTAAACCTCTTTTGATGGCTCCTAGCATCAAAATTTTGGATCCAACCCTTGATGCCCCTGTTTTGCAAGCTGAGGCTGACTTGGCCACGGCCGCGACGACCCCTGTGACTCCTACATTTACACAGGACATGAAATTACATGCGCAAGGAAGTGCCTATGTTAACCAGCTGCAGGCTATCCAGGAAGCCTAGGCAGCAACTCGCATGGTGGCCAACCCCAACCCTTACACTACCCTTCTTATTATCTGGAGACTCATCTACACTGAGAGGAATGAATCAGCAATGAAGGAATTCACGGAATTCTGATGTTTGAAAAACGAGATTCCCAAGAGTCTCTTCAACCGTCTTTCCATCCTTTGCCAGAAAAACCAAGCTGTCAACCATTGACCTTCCTGCAATGGCCACAAAGTATTTTATAGCTGTCCGTAATTCTTTCGGACCGACAGGGCAGACTGCCTTCGACAATTGGATTGCCGGACAAGCAATCCAAGACATAAATCCCTCTGCCAAGGACATCTCACTGGTGGCAATGAAGTTATACGACCACTTTGTTCACAGTGAGGCAAGGGAGAAGGCCGTAACCGGCAAGGCCAGAGCGAATTTTGCAGGATTCGTCGGGGAAACTTCTTTAAGTGGGGAAGAACAAGCGGAACTTCAAGCTTTGCGGAAGCTAAAAGGGAAGCAAGCTGCGGACAGCGGGCCCGAACCTGCAATGGGGGCAGACGATCGGGTAATTCTGTACAATTGCCTAAATTGTCAACAACCGGGACATGGATGAAAACGCTGCAGCAGGAAACTTAAACCGGAGCTAGCCCTCAAGCTGAAGGAATGGGAAGTAGAGCGTTCAGAAAGAGGCCAGAGGCAGCAGCAAGAACGGCTCAAAGGAGCAAGAGGGGGGAGAGAACACCGATCACAAAGGACAATTATCGTCCCACTCCCTGGAGCGAAACTTCGAAAATGTCCTAATTTCAACTGCGGCAAATCAAAATGCCAAAGTTTGACGACGCCCAGATCTCTAACGAGATCCGGAGCAAGTATACCACCGAGGGCCACAGGTGCGAGGCCTGTGGTTTTATGGGACACAAGGAGGGGCAATGTTTTCGGAGGAACGGAATTCCAAAAGAAATGATGCAATTCACTCTGTTCACGTGGGAGGAGAAACTCCCGTTAACCCTCTTCCCCTACAACTTCTTTACCCTTGGGGGCGCCCAGTGCTACCTACACCAGAGACTCCGGAACGCGCATCGGTTGTTCCAGCAAGACTTACACCGGAGATCATAATCCAACAGCAAAGTTAGCAGATGGCCGCCATGGCTGCGGAATTGGCTGCACTCTGTTTGGGATCGTCTCCCCGGCATGCTCCCCTAACAGCAGCGCAACGACTCCAAAGACAGAAACAGGAGTTACTACAGAGTTAGCGGAGCTTGAACTTCAAAGCACAACGGGTGCTAACAACGATGATTTAATGGGCTGGGATTTAGAACCCCCAAATGCCCACCATACAGGCAGCTTCCGGCACGAAGCGTGGAATGTGGGAGTGGGAGATGGTCGTAAACAACTTCGCTCCTCCACCTCGGATCAAAGGAGAGACAGGCAGAAAATGAGCCAAAAAGACCACAACCGGAAAACCACCGGGCCTTTATCTTTCACGCCTAGGGCAGTGATGCTAAAAAGTGATATAGGCCTCGGAATCAAGCCCACTCATCCTCCTTATCCTCCTCCCAAATCTAAACTGCCTCCGGGTTACGAAAATTACCAGAAAGAGAAACAACAGCGGGAGGAGAAATCACTAGAAGAGGACAAACAGAGTGATCAAGATTGGTTTGAACGATTCGTGGCGGAACGCCCGGACGAGGAAGCACCCCGAACTCCACCAGTGCCCGATTCTGGTTCTGAGAGTGATGACAAGGAGGGGAACGAACAGGACCAGGTACCAAATCTGCCAACGTCATCCCCGAGAGCTCCACTCCCTTCCTCCAAGCCTGCTGTCATGCTAGTCAGGCACCTTATGCCGTATGCCCTGACCCATGTCAAGACCCTTACCTCCTCCCATAATCTGCCAGAAGAAATCCTCATTCAGGCCCTGGGAGAAGTGATCCATTCCGAAAAACACAAAGTCGACAGGGTAACACCACCCACGGCGGTATATTTGTCTCTAGATCCTAAAACCCCTGTGGTGGATAGGGACTACAAAACCTTGTCCGTGGCTCTCATTCTGAACCGGACAGGCAATTACAAACTAAAAGGGTACGGCGGGTACCAAGACGCTGTGGTCAACACCGGAGCACTTCCCAACCTTATTACCACTTCCGCATTGCAGAAAATGCTTGAAGAACTCAGACCCCAAATTTGCCCGAGTAACATCTGCTTAAGCACGGTAAGCAGCGGCAGTCAGCCAGTCCATGGAATCATCAAAGCAATGAACATCGAATTCTCCGATTATGTTGAACAGAAGGTGAAAATTGAACTTCCTTTCTTAGTAATAGAAGGGAATCAGTTTGAAATCCTGTTGGGCATGGCTACTTAGACCCGGATGAATAAGTGTTTGGAAAGAGCAATGTACCGTTCGGGACCTCGGAAATCCCGAAGGAACGAAGGTTGTGGTTCCTTTAGATTTATAGAACCATAGGAAGACCAATGTTCTTGTGTGTGGCTGTTACCCAATGTATTCTACATCCTCTCCGGCCGAGTTGTTTGACAGTTCAACAGATATCGCAGAGGACATGTAGCAATTCCCGATTTCCAAGCGGTGGGAAAGGGCATACACAAATAGATTATCACAGGTGACAAAACTCCGGCGGGGAGTAGATCAGGCTTTCTCGGCCTTATTATTACCGAAAACAGGTTCGACAACCCGGTCAGATGTTTTCCAAACCAAGACGGGTAACGAGGAATTCAAAAAGACAAGTGGTTTCATTAACAGTTTTCGACACCGAACTTTGTATTTTATCTTTATTTTCAGGAATTAGTTCCGACTTGGAAGCAGTTTTTAAATCAGGATATCGGGTGGAGTCATATACAGTTGTCGAAATTTCACCGGAGGCACGAGCAGTTAGCGAACACCGCCTACATCAACTGCGCCGTTTATTTCCTCAACAGCTTCCAGTGTCTGCCATTTCCCAAGCTCACCGGAGTCTTCCCCAGAATGTGGATAACATAATGGCACCTCATTTAGCTAGCCTGGGCAAAGTAGATCTGGTGGTGGCGGGTTGGCCTTGTCAGGGATACTCCCTAGCAGGACAAGGAAAAGGGCATCAGGACAGCAGGAGTGGCACATTCTATCGAATGATTACATTAATATCCTAGATGTAGCAGATCCAGGACACACCAGTGGGGTACATCCTGGAGAATGTCCACCCGGGAGATGATAGACAGGAAGAGGTTGCAGCCAGCTGGAAACAGGTAACCCAAATTTTAGGAGCTCCCTTGGTTTTTGACGCTGCTCAGATAGGATCCCGAGCACACAGACTCCGGGCATATTGGACCAATATGATCCCGCTTCCAATCCTCCGGCAATTGTTGGAAAAGCAGACCCGCGACCCTCAGATTTCAGTGCAGTAGATACTTGAGGAAGGGAGAATGGCAACACCTGTAATGAAACCGGATCGTACTCCTTTCTTCCGATGCAATACACCCGGATATCTACGCCGAGCCCTCCCTACGTTGGTCTTTTTTCCCCACAGTCACGCCTACCAGAAAAGAGCAAGTGGGATGATTTTTGACAGCAAGGCAAGAATTTGGACCGCACCAACCATTTCGGAACGAGAACAAGCCATGGGATACCATCCGGGAACCACGGCCGCACCAGGTATTTCAGACCCACAGAGGTGCAGCTTAATAGGGTAGAGCGTGGATTTAAATGCCATTACATGGGTTACAAAACACTCTCTTGCCTATTCCAATCTCCATTCTCCAGATTCACGGAGCAGTTACACTAAGCTCCAAAATTGTTGTCCATGCAAGCAACTTTGCAGCTTGAGGGGGGGAGAGAGAGGAGAAAAATTCTACACCCTAGAGTTTTTTCGGTGGGGGAGAACAGTAGTTCACAAGGGGACAGTTTAGAGGAAGTTGTCAGTAGTAAAGTATTATCCGGAGGAGTAGAGGCGGATCTACAGGTGGGGCTAGAATTCGACATCAACCTCTGGGGGAGACCACCGGAAGCTTGTGTCGCGGTTGAGCCGAGAAAAATGGACTGGACTCTGGGGGAGCAGCTGGACCATCAGCATAAAGAGCAGCTAACAAAACTCTTGGCCATAAAAAATCAGGTTTTCTCATGGTCAAAAACAGATGTCGGAATCTACAAAGGAACCCCCTTTCGGATTGACTTGATCGACGAAACCGCAACTGTCTGGCAGAAACAGTATCCCCTAAGCTTCAAGGAAAAGGAGTTTATTACCGCAAAAGTCCAAACTTTGGTGGACGCCGGGTTGGTTCAGGAAAGCATCGGACTCCATGGGTTTGCTTCCCCCACAGTTCTCCCTCCTAAGAAGGACTCATCCGGGAAAACTGTGGATTTCCGAATGTGTGGGGATTACCGCATGTTGAACACGGCCACCATATCTGACCGGTATCCAATGCCAACCCCGGAAGAGATATTCGACTCTCTTGCTGGAACCACTATCTTCTCCACCCTGGACATGAAGAATGGATTCCACCAGATTGCCATGGAACCAAAACACCGGGAGAGAACGGCATTCTGGCCAGGATCTAGACTTTATGACTGGATGTACATGCCTTTCGGACTGAAGAATGCACCAGCCAAGTTCCAACGGGCCATGGACGAAGCGCTCCGAGGTATCAATTGTGCCCGGTGATACCTCGACGATGTGATAATATTCTCCAAGACCTTTGAAGAACACCTAGAGCATATCCAAATCGTTCTCCAGGCTTTTCAAGCAGCGGGCTTGAAATGTCACCCGGACAAGGGTATTTTTGGGGTGCAGAAATATATTAACCTCGCACATGAGGTGACTCCCGGGACAGTGGGTCCCCATATGGTTAAGGTTGCAGCCCTGGACGCCCTTCCTCCCCCGCAGGACATTTCTGCCTTGGGCACCTTTCTCGGCCTAGCTAACTACTATCGCAGGTTTATTCCCGAGTTCAGTAGTCACGCCCAGCCCCTAAATAAGCTCTTGCGCAAAGATCAAGAATGGCAGTGGGGCGAGGAACAGCAGATCTCTTTCTAGTGCTAAAAGGATGCCCTGAAGCAGCACCCACTGCTCTGAATGCCTGATCACCAGAGGCCTTTCCTCCTTTACACTGATTGGAGAAGGTTTGGATAAGGAGCGGTTTTGGCTCAAGTTGACGACGCCGGGGCCGAATATGTGGTGGCTTACGCCAGCCAAAGCAACAACCGAGCTGAGGGGAATTATATAAGTTATCATGGGGAGCTTCTGGCAGCTGTTTGGGCCATCCAGCATTTCAGGCCTTATTTGTACGGGATCCATTTCACACTGATTACCGACCACCAACCCCTGAAATGGATCATGGAAAATAGTAAGTTGACCGGCAAACTCGCCATATGGGTGCTTATCCTGCAAGAATCTGATTTCAGCATTGTCCACCGGGCAGGGGAAATCTATGGGAATGCCGACGGACTTAGCCGAAACCCTGATCCTTCTACACTGGATTCCACCGGGGCTCGACATGACGAAGACCCAAACTCAGTTTGGGACTCATTCGAGCATCCTCCACCTTAATTTGGCTTCCTCCATTTGGGGGGGCATTGTCAACCTTTGCAGCGGATGTTGAGGGGCAAGCACCCATAGGAGCTGGACGGAAAGACATCTGGAATGACTTCGAAGCTCTCCAATCCATCCAGCAAGGATCCTCTTTTCCCCATTTGGGTGGAGTTGAATTGTCTCGAGTTCACACCCGGATGGCGGCGTATGAATGGGACCGAGGCGTTCTCCTCCGGAAATGGTCAGACGGTACAAGGAAAGTGGTTCCTCCTCCATCCGATCGAGAAACTCTGATTACCAATCTCCATAAGCAATGCGAACACTTCGGACAAAAGCGCACCACTTCCCTAGTTACAGGTTCTTATTGATAGCACGGGTTGCGGCCCCAAGTCAACCGAATTGTACAGACTTGCTCTTCCTGCGATCGAGTTAAGGCATCTTTTGACAAAAAGGGCGAGACTGAGCTTCAATCTCTTCTTATCCGGGGAATGTTTTATCGGTGGTCTTTGGATCTTTTGGGACCTTTTTTCTGACCAGCCGATGTGGGAATCGTTTCGTTTTGGTCTTGATTGAACATTTCTCAAAATGGATAGAGCTTGTGGTTCTGCCCCGAAAGGAGTCCAAGTCCATTGCCGACGCCTTCTTGCAGAGAGTTCTGTCACAATTTGGAGCGCCGACAGAAGTTCTGACAGACCAGGGATCAAAATTCGCTGGAGAATTTACCAACCTTTTGGAGAAATGCCTCATCAACCATTGACTTACCAACCCCAACCACCCTCAAGCTGACGGTTTGGCCGAAAGGTGCGTACAGACAGTGAAGCGGTCACTACGGAAATATGCAGTTGAAGAGGACTTGGGAGAATGGGACAAGAGGGTGCCTTAGATTGCCATGGGATACAGATTCAGCCGACAGGCTTCTCTCCACTCCTATAGTCCTTACTTCATTTTATGCGGACGACATCCCATTCTGCCCGGGGCTGCCTCGGCCCAATCGGTGGTCCTCCCGAAAATGGATGACAAGGGAACCGTCGAAAAACTGATCGCCGACCGTGCTAAAATTTTCCACAGAGAGATGCCTCTCGCCATAAGGTATTTAAAGGCAACACAACACCGGGATCAATTGTGGTATTCCCAGCGCCGGAGCGGAGATTATGTGCCCCGACAGCGACAATTTATGCTGGAAGACATTGTGTATTGAATGCAACAGAAAAAGGATATGCTTGACATTTCTGCCGGATGGGTGATTTTGAAAGTGGTGGAAGTTTCAAACAAGGGATTTTTGACTTTGGAATGGAAAGATGGTCGGAGAATTAAAGAGAATCAGATCAATGTGGCCCCTTGCCACCTTTGAGGATTGGAAGACAAGCCCACTTTCCACTTGACTTACTTTGCCGATCCTCTTTCCTGTTCATCATACTGCAACCTGTCCTCCCCGCAGCACAACATCTTGGTCTGCAATGAGTGCGGTCAGTGTTGGCACTCAGCTTGCCTCCCCTCCTCGTGGGAACCACGTTCTCCATCCCCTAGTCCATGGTTCTCTAGGAACTGCGAATTGGGCGGGTAATTATTTATTTTTCTTAGTCACGATTGACTAAGAGGGGGGGAAATCAGGTCACCGACCCGATAAACCAAAAACCCAACCCCCTTTTCCCGGTTCGATAAGGAAAGGAAAGGGGAGGGGAGATCTTTTCGCCTTCCCATGCCTTCATTCCTAGTCCCGGTCCTTCTTCCCCTCCTATTTGTGCATTCATGTCTATGGGAGGGATGTGGGCAATAGTGGGCATGATCATTATTATTGGAAGCATTCGCATTTGAGTTTTATTTGCAAGACTCGAATGCCGACGACGCCGGGCTTTGGGCCCTTCCCTCACGTTTATCAGGCACGCTCGACAGCTGTCAAGCTTAGGTGCTTTTCAGGCATACCTTTATATCACCAAGGATTTCCGGGCCCTTTTTACTCTGTACAGTCTTTAGAGTACGGAGGAGTGAGTGCACCAAGCCGGACGAGATCCTTTTATTTCCTAAACTGAGCGGAAAGCACTTTATTTGGCGCCAAACGGAGGCCGGATGAGAAAGTTCTACCGTCTTAAAGGTTGCAATTCCGTTACAAGGAACCATTTGCCACCAGCCCCTTTGGGGGGTACATTGTGGATTGCCACGTAACTTTTCGGATTTGCATTTAGATTATGCTGGTAGCCGTCAGTAGAGATTTAGTTGAGTCTAAGCTGACTTTTCGTCCATTAATTACGATAGGTCAAAGTCTGGCAAGTTAGTGTCATTTTCAAGATTTTGTCTTATAATGGTGGACCGAATAAATACTTCCAGCCGCGGATCTAGCCGCATTCCAGAGCAGAACTTTTTGCCTCGAGTGTAGTACGGATTCATTTGTCTTCTGTCAGTTGAATGAGATAAGACCTATCGCTCAAGCAAAAAATAAATTGATACTTTTTGCTTGTATCGATAAGACTCACCTTACCGAACTTTTACGATTTTTGGAAAAGTTCCAAGAAGCGACCCTAAAATTGGAGAAATTCAAATAACCAACTTTACATTTGGTTTCGTTTGAACTATCGTCTCTCCATAACCATTGTAAGATAAGAAAAACATCTTACAATGACGGTGAAAAATAATGTCCCGCCGATTCCCTAAACTTGCAAAAAGTTGAAACAACTTTTTGTGAAATTTGCACTACCGAAGTGGGGCCTTCATGAGTATCATATTGTCGCGACTCTCTTAGATCCCCGACAAAAACAAAAGCTTGAAATAATTGGGGTATCTAAAACCGAAATTGAAAGCGCAAGGGTCAAACTTCGAGAACTCGCAACCGACCTCGGTGATGACGTTGATTTCGGTAGTCCTCAACGTATCACAAAAAAACAAAAAACATCGCAAAGTAAAGACGATTTCCACAATTGTTTTGGTGAGAGCGATGAGCAAAATGAGGTTCTTATTACCACCGACAAAAAAACGCTCGTTAACAACGAAATGAAACGTTATTTTGGTTTAAAATTAACCAACGACGAAAGATTAAACTTTAACATATTTGAATGGTGGAAAAACAAATGTACGTGCGAAAGATGGAGGATTTCATGTTTTAGCCGGTGTTGCTATATCTATTATAGCTATTCCGGCTTCTAACTCCATGTCCAAATGCAATTTTTCGGATTTCGGGAACACGATAACAAAGAAGAGGAGCTCACTAGCTGCTTCAATTGTTAGTGATCTTTTGTGTGTTAGATCCAACCGAGATCTTTTAAATGCATAGTTTTTTATTTTGTTTTGATTTCTAATTATTGTTATTTTTTTAGTATTAGTTATCATGTTTTGTTTTCCTTTGAAATTTTTGTTGTATTTCACAGTTTTTCTAGTTTTATTATTTTTTTTTTTTAAAAACCGGAGTGCTTATTTTTATCAAATTACCAAAGCGTCGTATGTATACCAAATTTAGATTTATAGATTTTTGTGTAGTTTTAAGGTTGAGGTTGAGAAATTGTACAATAGAGTCAAAAATAGAACGATGTTGTTATTTATTTATTTCTATATTTTATACTACAAAATATTTGTTGTTTTTTTTGCTCATCAGAATGTGTTTTTTTTCAATTGATTTTCTATGTGAAAGCTTTTTTTTATTTTTTAAACATACATAATTGAACATTGACTTTTTTTGCATAATTCATAACATAGTATCGTAGTCGAAAGAAAAACCGTCCGAAAATTGTAGCGAAAAAAATAGATTTGTGAGAGAATAAACATTAATATAAGGGTTTAAGCATTATTATAAGAGTTAAACGCACAATTAGGAACAAATCCATTGAAGGAGGTGACTGTCGAGGAAAAAAAATATTCGTAAAGGGAGATTGCAAAAAGACAAAATAGTAAAAATAAGAGGTACACGAGCTGTTTTTTTGCAAAAAGAGATGTACCACTACACCACTCATTGTTATTAGTATTAAGAAGTCGCTACTACTTATAGCCGAAAACCACAAAACATAGCTAACAACATTGTTTAAATACGTGGACTATAACCTGTCACGTCTCTTTGCATTAAATAGTATTATTAATCATAATTTTCCATTTACACTACACCGCGAATCGTAATTAGTAGTGTTACGTATCGGGTAATTTCATATCGCGATAATTTCGATATTCGATATATCGAATGTAGATCGAGCAGAATCCTCGATATATCGTACCGAGACCAACATAAATTATCGCGATATATATCGCGATATATAGTATTTTATAAATTTAATATTCTATATAATATGTTATTTTAGCGATAAAGACAAATTGTCTGATACGCGGCGTACAACGTGATTTGCGTTCCATGACTTAAAGGTAGACGCCGCAAAATGTAACCGACAAACCGACCATTTTCGTATGGAAATCCGTACTTGCATATTACGTACGTGTACTACGCAAGTGTACCGCGTCAATGTACCTCAGAGATCTCCTTCACTCTATGACTTTCAGGATAAAAACCGTACTTCTTTTCGGCAAAGATTTTACGGTCACCTTGTCCGAAGGCACGTGACTTTGGAGACCTGTGAAAAATTTTATTTTTTAATTTTGAATGCCTCGATATATCGACGATACGATATATCGGCGACATATCACAATATTTTGATTTTCGATATATCGAAACGATATATCGATTATCGGGTACCTGAAATTCGATATATATCGAATATCGGCAAACGGTCCTCGATACCCAACATTAGTAATTAGCGTTATTAACGCTAATTCCGTCACCACGAATTTTGACCCGAAAACCTTAAAAAGAGTAAATAACTCTAAATTTTTCTTTACATTATTTAAGGTACTCTTTGAATCAACGTTAACAACTCTACACCGCGAATCGTAATTAGAGTAATACAAAAATTAGAGTAAAAAAACCAGAGAAAACAACTAGAGTAATGAACTCAAATTTATGTGATATAACTTTTTCACAGATGAAGTTTACTCTAATTTATTTAAGTACTCTATATTGGGTTATGCCGGCAATAAATTTCCGCGCTGAAATTATGAACACTAAATTACGTAGGCGTACAAAATATGTCAGTCCGTATAGTATTGACGTCGTTATGACGTTAGTAATATTTGTCGCGCTGAATGTCAGTTAGTGTTTACACTGACGACGATGCTGTCGACGGACGAGAGTTATGCAAACGACTTTTTTTCGATGTGATTGATTTTTCGTTTAGTGCGATTTCACGTGTGAGCACAATTCTATTAAATCATTATTTGTACCTTTTTACTTAAAATAGTACAATTTTGCACGGTCGAACGTCGTCCGTACTCCACGCTATTTAAAACAAACCTATATTACAATTTTTTACACTAATTAAACTTACATAAATTATAATAATGAAAAAAATAGAATCGTTTACTCTATTTGATGTGATAGAGTCGAAATTTCGAGCGACCGAATTAGAGTAATTTACTCTAATTACGATTCGCGGTATAGTATAGTTACATTTTAAATAGAGTGGCTAACGTACAGAAATGTTACGTACTAACGAAAATGTACAAAAAATGATTTAATACATGCCGTTATGATGTACCTGCGTTTTCACAAACCGCGTGGTGCAAACGTCATAATGACGTGAAGCTGTATGTTTTGATAGAATGCGTTTTTACAAACCGCGTAGTGAAAACGTCATAATACTTTGTACTCTTTGGTATCGTGGAAGCACGTGATATCATGATTAGCGTCGCAAATCTGACACGGTACTGTTGTTAGCTATTCATTTCGCAAATCATAGGGAACGCGACAAAGCGTCGCAAATCTGACACGGTAGTACACTATTTATTTTGCAACTCTTAGGGAACGCGACAAGTCATAATTATTGGCTTTCATGCGTATTACATTTAGTTAATTTTGTACTTTTTGCTTTGTCCTTTTTCTAAAAGGGAAAAGCATTGTAGTCGCCTTCGTCTCTGGTGACAACGAGAATTGACCGTCGATGTCTTTTGTGTAAGATCTTGAGTCGTTGAGGGTTTTGAGTTAGGATTGGCGTCTCTGGTGATAAAGGAAAGAGACACGTGGTACAATCCTATTTGTTGTATTTCACGAGGTTGTAGTGGTATGATAAAAGTCCAGACAAAATCGACGTCACGCCAAAATGTCGTGTTATCAATACCGGTTGAGTAAGGGTACGTCCCCATGTAATCGGTACTTTGATAAAGTATTTTGGACTATAGTGAAGATTCGCCGTACTACTTTGAAGAGCGTCCCAATGTGCGAAAATGAAATCGGAACTTTGACATGTGACGGCTGTAGACGTAGGTACAACTTGTGACGATTGAAGGCGACTACGAAACTTCCGACGATTGGTGACGCCGACAAAAATAGCGACAGTGGTAGACGTCTAGATTTTTATGAAATTGCAAATGTTTAGGGTTTGGTGACGTTGTGACGTCACACTCACTTGTGACAACGTCGACGTCACGGATTTAAGAATTTCCGCCATGGTTTTCCGATTTCGCTTTTTCTACTTTTCTCACTCGATTTGCCATTAAATAAAAACCTAAAAAATTTCAAAAAATATATATTTTGAAAATCCTTCATTTTATATCGATATTGTCGTGTCTCATTCTAAAAAGTGTGAGATACAAGCGATAGTGTGAGAGGGAGAGAGGAG
>JBBHKE010000330.1:85567-140567 GCA_037447655.1 Zygnema cylindricum | reverse complement strand
AAAGAAGATAAAGCTTTCGCATAAAACTGATAAATAAAAATGACAAGATTTGACATAAACAGATAGAAAAAGGTACCTAGGGAAGGAGGGATCCGAGGAGGGTACTTGTGAGGGCGGCCAAGGCACCGACTGTCACGACATACTTGGCAATAGCTTCCCTCTCACCCTCCAGTCATAAAACAAATAACTTCACTTCTCCCTCCTCCTCCCTCTCTCTCCCTTTCCCTCTTCCTCTCCCTCTCCCTCTCCCTCTCCCTCTCCCTCTTCCTCTCCTCTATAAAATTTTCAAAATATCTAGAATTGATGAAGGGGAAAGGGAGGGAGGGAGGGAGGGAAAGGGAGATAGAGGTATCGGTTGGTTGACAGGAAGAGAAACAGATTCGCGCTCCAATGACGAGACAAGGGGAGATGTTGACAAGGCAGTCCACAACCGCCGGTCTCAGAAATCGAAACGTTTGACATTTTGTCGTCACCTAGAAGAGTACAGTAGCAAGGAAGTAAACGGACGGACTTGTAAATAAAAAGTAATTTCCATTTTTGCGCGTGCGATCCCATCACATCACGCCACTATCCGTACACTACACCGCTAGCTGACCCGCGGCCGGCGACATCGAGGTGGCCATGACAGGTATCAGGATGCAGTCGATGCCGTACAAATATGTGAAACGATATCGCAGCAACGGCGACGATCGATTCTTTGTAGTTTGTACCCTTGACAGGACGATTCGAAACCTCTACACTACAGTACAACGACGACGACAAAGTGATCGCGACAATTGAGCCGCGACCTACAACGTCAAGGATGGTTTTGTACGGACGGATTTGAGTCATCGACGCTTTGTCGTACGGCAACATTAACCACATCGCGACGTTTATGTTGACGTAAGTTGGCGTCAAGGTCGATTCACGTCCAAACAAATTTGACGTCACGCCAAAATGTCGTGTTATCAATACCGTAGAGTACAGTACACCGCCAATCGTTATTAGCGTTGTGTACGCTAATTCCGTCCCGCTTTTTCTTAATTTTATTCTCAAATAGAATTATCCACACTATTTAAAATAAACCCTAATTCTCGATTTTAATAGACGATTTCTTCGAAAATTTCCAAGTTCCCAATTAGCGTAAACCACGCTAATTATTCGTATACGCTAAAAAAACTTACACGCTAATAACGATTGGCGGTGTAACGCATTGTATCGTACTCTTAATTTTTGCGCGTGCGATTTGTCACATCACGCCACGCTGTCGTGTTCTCAAATATCCGTACACTACCGGAAACGGATTGATACGTGGAGTACATGTAACAACTACGAAAAATTGTGACGCTCCTATTGGTCCGCATGTACAAAAACAATAGGCCCTTGACAATCAAAGGGCAAAGCACCGAGTCGCCCGCGACTATTATTTTTTATATAAAAAGAACACGAATGGGAAAAAAACCCTTACTCTGACTGTACGGACACGCAATTTTTGCGATATATATCGCGATATTTTATGTTGGTCCCGGTACGATATATCGAGGAATCTGCTCGATCGATATTCAATATATTGAATATCGAAATCATCGCGATATGAAACTACCCGATACCCAACACTACTAAACATATTTAAACTTGCGACGCGCGGCGCGGCGCGAGGCGTCATAAATCGAAATTGGAGTGAAAGGAGTGAAAGTCGACGTGGACCCTTTCACACGCGACCTTCACTCCTAAAAACACTCGATTCAGGTAAGTACGGTCTGACATAGACCGTACACCACACTATTTAAATTGTAGTGTACTTTCGGGCTTTACGCTATTTTGTACGGAACCTTAATTAACGTCAAGGAAAAATTAAAATCATGTATCCTATTTGAGGAAAAAAATCAAAATTTTAAGAACCCAAATTAGTGACTTTGACACTAATAACGATTCGCGGTGTACTGTACACCGTCGATCGTATTTAGCGTGTAGAAATTATTAGTGTGTAGAATAATTTAGTGTCATGTACACTAATTTTGACTTAGAAAAATTTCGAAAAAATATTCCATTTTTGCTGTTCCCAAATTAGCATAAACGCCGAAATTAAAATACACCTTTTTAAAAAAAAAAAAAAAAATCTTAATTAGCGTCAATGACGGTATATTTACTTCCACACTATTTAAACTTTGACACTAATAACGATGCGCGGTGTACCGGAATCCGACACGTACACACCAAAAACATATGATTTTAAGTGTCGAGAAGAACATTGACGCTAACTGGCGCTAATAACGACACATGGTGTGCCGAAATGAGGGGAGGAGCTCCATGCAATCCGTCTCCGTTCCGTTGGGCAGTTTTTGACCTTGAGATTTGATCTGGACGGCCATAATTGCCCAATCTAAACCGGAATCGAGTGCCTGGCGTTCCGCCCTAGGTTATCTCCCATTTCAACCAACAACACCGTGAATCGCTATTAGGGTGAAGTTCCATTAGGATATTATGTAATTGTACGGCCAACATTACAGAATGCGACAATTTGAACGAAGTTCCATTGCGTAGAGTCTGTAATGCACGTGTTAGCAAAAGAGTGGTGCCACGTAACTATGGATTGGATATTGCAAATCGTCAATAATTTTCACACCGACCAAAAATATTCACTTGCGTACCATGCACTTGCGTACCAGGTCATCGTGCAACACAACTTTTGTACTCTTTGCAGACGCCTTGTCAGATATCACCTCATTTTTTTAGGGTTCCTGTTTTTTCGCGTGACGAATGAGCGTTTCCAGAAATAGTGTGACAAATGGGCACTAACAAAAATAGCGTGACGAAAGTGCGTTACGACATTTCGTTTGTATTTTTTGTTGGATTTTTGAATGCGGATATCGTGTGCGATTTTTTTTTTTTCCCGTTGGTTGCCATCGTGACACGTATGCTCATTATCCAACGTGTCGCGGCTCAAATTTTTCTGTAATTGGTATGTACCTCGCGAGGTACATCACCAATTACAGAAACTCTCGAAGCGAATGCTTCGCGAAAAACCATCCAACGGCCATTGTTAACTCCCAGACTTTTGGAGAATATTGGCAAGATTCTCTGTAATGTTGTTTTCCGGATAGAAACAAAATACGAGGTACGTCGTAGTACGGAGAGGTCCGAATTTCTGTAAACAACCTCACTTTTCGTCTAATGGAACTTCACTTTTCGTCTAATGGAACTTCACCCTTAAATAGATAGCGTAATGAAACAATTAGCGATATTGACGCTATTTGGGAATTTGGGGGTTTTGAAGGAAATCATTTACTCTAATTTGTTTTTTCAAGGGTTTTTATTTATTCTATTTGAGAATTTGGGTAAAAAAACGGGGTACCGCAATTAGAGTCGTTGACGCTAATAGCGATTCACGGTGTACAATTCCAATCATTACCACGTGGAGAGTATTTTGGCAAGAAACACCATTAATATAGCTCAATTTGAGCAAATATAGTACAAAAAAAAGTGATGTAAAGTAAATATCAATATGGATTTATGGCGTCTAATAGCTTCTAACCTATTTATAACGTAAAACGAATAAATGATGTATTTACTATTTAGTGATAACAGAAAACGAATACAAAATTTGTTAATGAATGTAATACTGCTCCTAGTTCCCCACTACAAGTGAACCCGCCTTCACAATTCTATTTTTAGGGTTTAAAAGTAACCGGTATTAAAGTATATAGAAAAAATGGTAAGTAAATAAAGCTACATCACACACTTTATTTATTATTTGTCTACGTTTAACAAGAGAGGTCGTGTGAAGGAAAAATTGTAACAAATTGTAAACAAGGATAAAACTTGTAGAAAATTGTAAACAAGGAAAAAAAAAGGGCGGGGGAGTCCAAAGTCATTATTTGTGCCTGCAACATAAACAGAATGAAAACAGTGAGAATTTTACTCTTTCAGCCTTTCTTATTTCTTAAACTTATTTTATATCATTTCTCTGTATAAGCATGTTTTCCTACATCTCCAAACTGAATGACACGTGCTTCATTAGCACCTATAACAAATATTACATATACTGGAAATTCTCACGGTACGGTATAGGTAATGTACAGTACTGTACTAATAAATGTATTGTACTGGTAATGTAATGTAAGGTAATGTACAGTGCAGGTAATGTAATGTTGTACTGTACTTTGACTGTGTGAGTAATCGTAGTAATATTGTTCGTAAGGAAAAATGCATCTTACATATTTTGCACAAATAGGATTCTCTCAACAAGGTGAGCAGATTCTGCAGGTATTCCCCCCGACTGTTACATGTGCATGAATGAAAGTGTCATAGTTTAAGTGAATAATTGTGGCATTGTTTATGTGAATGAAATTGTCATAATTCAATTGTATTCACAAACTGCGGCAATTCTCTCCTCACCTTTTCTTTCAGTGCCTTTTCATCAGCACTTTGTATACGCGTAGGCATTTCTGTTGTAATTTAGTGTAAGGGTCGTATTTTTGAAGTAACAGAGTCCATTTAAGAACACAAAACCGAGGCAGGAGCTCTTTTGGTTACAGGAGAGCCCACAGGAGGTCACGTCTGGAGTCCTTAAGCTATCAAAGTCTCCTCCAAGTGAATCATAGCCAGAACTGAGAGTATAGTTTGAAAGAGATGCTCCACATTGTGCTGCAAAGAAAAGAGGAATCATGGCAATACACCTTCTTAGTCAAACTTCACAAAAATAATAAGGGTTAACAGGTATATGTATGGTATGTCTCTTTATGGATTTTTTTAGGTGTATAGTAACTTTTTAGTCACTACTTTATTGATAGTAGTTGTTCTTTTTCTCAACATTACATGCGACAAGTGTAGTGTTATGTTTAGAAAGTGTTGCTTACCAGTCTGTCCGGTTGAGCAAATGACCCACGAAGACCAACCAATGGCAGGAACTGCAGAAGAAATATAAGTTTTGAAATAACAAGTGTTGTTGGAAACCGTGAAAGCCACACATTGATGGTCCAGAAGACACTGGTCGGAGCAATTCTGAAGGTTTCCTGGGGCAGTTCCATATTCATATGCATCATAGTTGCGTTGAGTATAGAAGGCATATTGAGGTATTATGGCACCACAATCTGCACAAATTCAGAAGAGAGAAAAAAAAGGTGAGTAAATAGTCTTTCTTAACTTCTCACGTAGAACAAGAAGAGCAAATAAGTAAAGCAAAGTGGATCGAGGTTTGACGTTAAGGTACAGGGATGTGGTTTAACCTCTGATAAGAATGAAAAGCATAAAATCAGTCATGAAATTCCACTGCAGCCCATATTTTAGCATCACAGGGAGGTACTAAAAGCCTCACCAGAAGATGGTGGTGGAGGTGGAGGAGATGGAGGACGAGGTGGAGGGGGACTTGGCGGTATGGGAGGAGATGCCAGCTGGCATCGCACATAAGAATCGGAGCTGGAATCCGATACTGGTGTGCCTTGAGGAGCAATTTTTTTGTAGCAAGATGAATTTTGAAAGAGAAATCCCACACAAAGCGAGTCTATACTACAGGCACTGCCACACTGGGTAGGAGTTGCAGATTGGAGAGGTAAGCCGAGTGTCGTGACACCTGTCGTCCACACATTGGTGGATCGAGTAACAAGGTAGTTGGGCACCACACCTCCACAGACTTCTGCGAAATTCATTTGAGAGCGTTTGATAAAAGTTAGTCATATTCGTTTAATGCAAGTTTCACTGGTTATGGCCTAAGTTCCCCTAAAACTGCAGGAGAAAAAAAGAGCGAGATAAAGAGATGAAGCAGGAAAAAGGGAGTGGGAGGGGGAGAGAGGGATTGGGCGAGAGAAGGAAAGAGTAAAAGAGGGCTAGAGAGAAAGGGAAGAGAGAGGGGGAGAGAGGAAGAGGCGCGAGAGGGAGGGAGAGAAAGTAGATTCGGCACAGAGAGGAAGAAAGTGAGCTGGAATTGTCACCTGGAGCAGGTGGTGGGAGCAGAGGAAATGCAGATGTTGATACGGAGAGGACAGTAAGCTGGTTAGTTGTGGCGACGTTACAGAGAATATAAGAATTTCCATTGTACGATAAAGGGGGATCACTCAGGGATCTCATTAAATAACAGGCATTTCCAGACTCGAAAAGGAATCCCACACATAAAGGCTCAATCAAACAGGACTGAGAACAGTCAGATGGAGTCATGGGAGAGAGGTATCTTAGATTCGACCCGAAGGAATTTGTGTTAGGAACATATAAATAATTTGGAATAACGCGCCCACAATATTCTGCAAAAAAAACAATGAAAACCATCGGTATCAGTTTTTTAAATATTGTTGGTTGTCATAGTCTTCAGGAGAATGAAAACTTAAAAGAGGAGAAAACTTGTTAAATACAAGACTCTACAAGTCCACCGACTCGATTTCAACAATGTCGGTTGTCAATCTACCACAGTAACCAGCTTAAAGACAGTTTTGATGTTCTCAAAAAGCTGAAAGTTAGAAGTAAATCGAGCATGAGTAATATAGAAGGCAACAATGGAAACTAAGGCAGAAAAAGCACCTGGTGGAGGAGGAGGCGGCGGTGATGGAGGTGGTGAAGGTGGACTAGGAGGAGAAGGAGGTGGTGATGGAGGAGGAGAATACACGAAGGGACATTGCACATAAGAGTCCAATCCAGACGAAGCATAGGGAGCCCCTAATGGAGCAAATTTGAGGTAGCAACCAGCTCCTCTATAGAGAACTCCAAAACAGCGAGTGTCATTGTTACATTTGTCAGCACATGATTTAGGACTAAGGGGCTGCATGAAAACTCCAATAGTGGAATTGTTGAGCGGCCAATAAGTGACATTCCGTACAAGGAAATAGTTCGGAATGACGTTTCCACAAAATTCTGCATTGTCAGTTCAACAGTTAAACAGTTTAGGTTAGTGAATTGTTTAACAGTTTTTACTATGGCCCTTTGTGGCGTGACCGGAATTAGTGTGATTAACTTAATTGTGATTAGCTTAAATATTGACATTCAAATTAGTGCTTGACATTCATTTAGTGTGATTAACTTAAAAAATCGACATTCACATAACTGCAACCATTTTACTGCTGTAAAAGAGGAAAAGAAGAAAATTTGAAAATCCATATAATTCTTTTGTATGCTTTGGCATTTGAGGACTTTTTCAGTGTTTGTTAAACAAAAACTCTTGATAGTTTGACTTTATAAACGGACCTGGTGGAGGTGGTGGAGATGGTGGTGGGGGCGGCGAAGGAGGAGGGGAAGGGGGAGGAGGAGGAGAGGGAGGAGGAGGCGGCGAGGGTGGAGGGGATGGTGGAGGAGGAGGAGGAGAAGGAGGTGGAGGGGAATATACTAAGTTGCATGGCACATAGGAATTCGAACCATTAAGGAATACTGGAATTCCTCGAGGCGCCATTTTGAAGTAACATCCCGCCCCTCGATAAAGAATTCCGTAACATAGAGAAGTGTTAAAACATTTTTGAACACATCCTGAAGGAGAGAGAGGTTGTGTGAAAAGTCCAATTGTTGAGTTTGAGAGAGGCCAGTAATTCATGTTTCGGATAACGAAGAAATTGGGGACAACGTTCCCGCAAGTTTCTGCGGAAAAAAAGAAAAAAGGAAGGAAGGCGAAAATAGGAGAAAAGAGAAGGAAACTATGGTTAGCGGAAGTGAGAGATAGGAAGATAGGAAGTTGAAAAGTTGGGGTTGACATTTTCGCAAGTTAAAAGTTTCTGCTTTTTAGTGTTTTTTAAGGTTTCAGAACCCTAAAATAACCTTTAAAAAACCCTACAAGAACCTAAAGGAAAATAGAGAAGGAAAATGGTTAAAAAACGGAAATTGAGAAGATAAAAAGTTGAAAAAATGGATTGCATCTATTGTCAGAAGCGATCCTCGTCAAGGAGGTTCATTATAGGCAGGAACAGGAATTAGTGATAACTTAGATTACTTAAATTCCTAAAGATAAAGGAAAGGTTGCATTACTTGAGTGGATGTAAAATTAAGGTTCACAAGAAATAGTGTGGATTGTGACAAAAAAAAGGTGGAGAAAGAAACAAAAAGGAGAGAAAAAAGATAGAGAATGGAGGGGATTCTGGTGAAGGGAGACAATAAAAGAGGGAGAGGGTACCTGGTGGGGGTGGGGAAGGAGCTCGTTGAGGAGGGGGAGGAGACAAAGCAGTCAAAAGGGGTGGAAGAGGAGGTGAAGATGACAAGAGAGGAGGAGGGAATACAGAAGTAGGCGGAAATGGTGAGGGAGAGAGGGGAGAAGAAGAAAGAGGGGGAGGTAAGGGAGGACGGGGTGGTGGAGAGGGAGGAGGAGAAAAGCTCGAAGAAGTAGGAGGAGGAGGACGAGGCGATGGAGGAGGTCGAGGGGATTGAGGAGGACGAGGGGATGGAGGAGGCCGTGGTGGAGAGGGAGGGGAAGGGGGAGGAGAGGGAGGCGGGGACGGAGGAGGAGGAGGAGATGGTGGAGGAGGAGGAGGAGAGGGAGGAGGAGGAGGATATATATAGGAACATTGGACGTAAGAATTTAATCCGGCGGAGAAGTAAGGAGCTCCTTGAGGGGCGCGTTTAAAGTAACATCCGGCTCCTCGGTAGAGAATTCCTCGACAATTTGTGTCATTATTACATTTTTGCATACATTGTATGGGAGAGAGAGGTTGAGTGAAGATACCGATAGTCGAGTTCGATAAAGGCCAATAGGTGACGTTTCGGACAAGGAAGTAGTTGGTATAAACCTTTCCGCAAAATTCTGTAGGAAAAAGGAGAGGAGGGAGGAGAAGGAGAAGGAGAGGGAGAGGGAGAATGTTTGAGTTTTTTGGAGATTAGTAAGCAGAAATGTCGACTAGTAATGTCGACCAGTAGTGGCGATTACTAATGTCAAATTAGTAATGCAAGGAATGTTACTCTTCTTATCTGTGAGTTCTCTTCTTAAAAAGAGTCTGGAGACAAAATAGTTTTGTTTGGGAGATTAGTAGAGAGTAATGTCATTTTTTTACAAAAGAGATAGAAGACGAAAAAAAATTGTTTCGTTTTTCGGAGATTAGTACAGAGGAATGTCAAGATTCAGTATTAGAACAGTGAGGTAGTGGAAATTTTACAAAGAATGATTGTATTTTGGAGATATAGTCCATTTTTTGTAAAAAAAAAGGAAGTCGAAATGTTTTATTTTTGGAGATTACGAAAGAGTAATGTCAAGTTCTCTGGAAGAAAAGAGAGAAAAGGGAGTGGAAAGTTTGAAGGGAATGTTTGTTTTCAGAGATTAAAGATTGATTTTAAAGAGAATAAGATATCGTATCATATCGACATCGTAAAAAACGAACTAAAAGAAACGAACTACTGGGCCGTGAATTTATGTATGTTGTGGTATATGGATTTGAAATATATGCAAATCTTAATAGTAATTAAAAGTAATTTGTCCCTATTAATACATTTGGGGTCACAAATATGAACTGCCAATGAAAAAAAAGCAATTATCACTCGTTACCATCATTAGTTTTTGACAATTAATTTTTTACCACTCTAATTCCTGTTTCGCAAATATATACTTATGACCTTAAAAGCATAATACATACTTTAAACGTTTTCCTTTTTTCTTTTTTCTTTTCGTCTTTTCGTCTCTTCGTCTTTATTATATTTTTTACCTCCAAGTCACATACAGCCGAAAAAGACAAAAAAATGTACTTTCTGACTAGGACACCTTTGCAATAAAAGAAAAAAAAATGCACATCCTCACTAAAAGAAAACTCTTTACCTGGAGGAGGAGGTGGGGATGGGGGTGGAGGGGGTGAGGGAGGTGGCCTAGGAGGAGGAGGAGGAGAGGGAGGCTGAGGGGGAGGAGGAGGAGATGGAGGAGGAGAGGGAGGAGGAGAAGGCGGCGGTGGGGGTGATGGTGGAGGAGAGGGAGGAGGAGGAGGAGACGGAGGAGGAGATGGAGGAGGAGGTGGAGATGGAGGAGGAGAAGGAGGAGGAGGAGGAGAGGGAGGAGGAGGAGGATATATATAGGAACATTGGACGTAAGAATTTAATCCGGCGGAGAAGTAAGGAGCTCCTTGAGGGGCGCGTTTAAAGTAACATCCGGCTCCTCGGTAGAGAATTCCTCGACAATTTGTGTCATTATTACATTTTTGCATACATTGTATGGGAGAGAGAGGTTGGTTGAAAATACCGATAGTCGAGTTCGATAAAGGCCAATAGGTGACGTTTCGGACAAGGAAGTAGTTGGTATAAACCTTTCCGCAAAATTCTGTAGGAAAAGGAGAGGAGGGAGGAGAAGGAGAAGGAGAGGGAGAGGGAGAATGTTTGAGTTTTTTGGAGATTAGTAAGCAGAAATGTCGACTAGTAATGTCGACCAGTAGTGTCGATTACTAATGTCAAATTAGTAATGCAAGGAATGTTACTCTTCTTATCTGTGAGTTCTCTTCTTAAAAAGAGTCTGGAGACAAAATAGTTTTGTTTGGGAGATTAGTAGAGAGTAATGTCATTTTTTTACAAAAGAGATAGAAGACGAAAAAAAATTGTTTCGTTTTTCGGAGATTAGTACAGAGGAACGTCAAGATTCAGTATTAGAACAGTGAGGTAGTGGAAATTTTACAAAGAATGATTGTATTTTGGAGATATAGTCCATTTTTTGTAAAAAAAAAGGAAGTCGAAATGTTTTATTTTTGGAGATTACGAAAGAGTAATGTCAAGTTCTCTGGAAGAAAAGAGAGAAAAGGGAGTGGAAATTTTGAAGGGAATGTTTGTTTTCAGAGATTAAAGATTGATTTTAAAGAGAATAAGATATCGTATCATATCGACATCGTAAAAAACGAACTAAAAGAAACGAACTACTGGGCCGTGAATTTATATATGTTGTGGTATATGGATTTGAAATATATGCAAATCTTAATAGTAATTAAAAGTAATTTGTCCCTATTAATACATTTGGGGTCACAAATATGAACTGCCAATGAAAAAAAATCAATTATCACTCGTTACCATCATTAGTTTTTGACAATTAATTTTTTACCACTCTAATTCCTGTTTCGCAAATATATACTTATGACCTTAAAAGCATAATACATACTTTAAACGTTTTTCTTTTCGTCTTTTCGTCTCTTCGTCTTTATTATATTTTTTACCTCCAAGTCACATACAGCCGAAAAAGACAAAAAAATGTACTTTCTGACTAGGACACCTTTGCAATAAAAGAAAAAAAATTGCACATCCTCACTAAAAGAAAACTCTTTACCTGGAGGAGGAGGTGGGGATGGGGGTGGAGGGGGTGAGGGAGGTGGCCTAGGAGGAGGAGGAGGAGAGGGAGGCTGAGGGGGAGGAGGAGGAGATGGAGGAGGAGAGGGAGGAGGAGAAGGGGGCGGTGGGGGTGATGGTGGAGGAGAGGGAGGAGGAGGAGGAGACGGAGGAGGAGATGGAGGAGGAGGTGGAGATGGAGGAGGAGAAGGAGGAGGAGGAGGAGAGGGAGGAGGAGGAGGATATATATAGGAACATTGGACGTAAGAATTTAATCCGGCGGAGAAGTAAGGAGCTCCTTGAGGGGCGCGTTTAAAGTAACATCCGGCTCCTCGGTAGAGAATTCCTCGACAATTTGTGTCATTATTACATTTTTGCATACATTGTATGGGAGAGAGAGGTTGGTTGAAAATACCGATAGTCGAGTTTGATAAAGGCCAGTAAGTTATGTTTCGGACGAGGAAGTAGTTGGGATAGACGTTACCGCAAGATTCTGTAAAGAAACGAACAAATGTTATGTAAATATATGTAAATTTATGAATATGTGAATATATCAACAGAATGGAAATTATATGAATACATGAACCTATAAATATATGAATACATGATCGGAATGGACAACACATGAATATATAAATATATGAATGTATGAATGCATGAATATATTAATACATGATCGGAATGGAAATATATGAATATATGAATGCATGAATTGAGTTAACATTTTGAGGTTATGGACAAGTTAGTATCAAGGGTGTTAGGTAGTGTTGAAAGTACGAGGATACCTTTAATAAGAATTGAAGAGGATTCCTAAAAGTATATAAAAGGGAGGATTTGATTTTAACATTTGTTTACCGTCGAAGGGAGACACGATCAAGGACATTTCCATTCCGAAAGCAATTTTCTTCACTCTCCTTGTCTACAAATGTTGTTTCGTAACATATTCTCACACGTAAAATCTATTCACTAAAATTCGCATTCGATGGCTTTCCTTTCAAGTTCAAAAATGCTAAATGAATTGCACCGATACGAAATAGACATTTCAAACTTTATAAATAAAATAGACATCCATTCAACTGTCTTAAAAAAGACTAATGTCTTTTCTATCGCAAAAATGAAAAGGAAAAGACAAGCACACATTTTTCAAAAACTTACCATTCCCAGTCCACAAATCCAATTTATATATTCAAACCTACTTAAACGGTGACATTTTCATGAAAAACAACAATTTTACAAAAATAAGAAAAAATATAGAAAGCAAACTGTACCAGGAGGAGGAGGTGGAGACGGCGGTGGTGGAGGTGAGGGAGGAGGAGAGGGAGGAGGCGGAGGAGAGGGAGGGGGAGGAGGAGAGGGAGGAGGTGAAGGTGGGGGACTAGGAGGAGGAGAAGGAGGAGGAGGAGGTGGGCTTGGAGGAGGAGGAGGAGAGGGAGGGAGTACAAAATCTTGTGCACATATCGCTCTTGCCCTATATGGCCCATTTTGAGTGTTGTCTAGAGGAATATGGTCCACAAATCCCATTTGAGGGCTATTTAATTGGAGGACAAAGATGCCTTCAGGGAGTGCCACGTAGGCAGCAAGCCAAGTAGGATAGTGGATGATCTGTCCACCTGTCATTGGTCGCCAAATAGGTTCCCACGTGAGATTAGGATCGATTTTACTCGAGCGATGTTTACAATTCATTTTTAGTCTCGCTATGTTTTTTAGTTTCGTAATTCTAATGTTTCCATGTGGTCTCTCGGTATTAGCTCCAAGGAGTGGACACATGTACTAAATTATCAATAAACTTTAGTTATATTTGACGTGTATGACCAAAAAATAAAATGTCTATATACATATGTCTAAAATATAAGTCTAGATTAAATCAGATCAACATTGAACCTAAGAAAGTATGAAGCATTAGTGACGTCAACACAATCGATGACTCAGAAGAATGAAGATTTTCTTTTATTAAAAACTAATCGAGCAAAATTTGGAATATAAAAAACACATATTAGCAAAGAGAGAGAGAGCGAGAGAGAGAGAGAGAGAGAGAGAGAGAGGGAGAGATTGAGAGAGAGAAAGAGTAAACAAAACAAAACAAAAAACGCTGAATACATCAATGTCTATCAAGTCAAAATCAAGCCAAAATCAAACCAAAATCAAGTCGAATCGACTCAACAAAAAAACGCGAGTCGAACACACGTGTCACCACGAGGACCCACCATTGGTCGACAACGTGGCTGTACGGAAAGATGACACCAGCCTCTGCGCCTCCCCCCCTGTCCCTTCCTGGTAGCCGACAAAATCCACCACAAGATCCCACGACGCCGCCCCATTGGCCGTCGGCGTGACCGACGAAGGCGCGCCACTTGTCACCAAAATCTGCGAATTGATCGAATCAAAAGCGAACGAATTTCCCGCACTACCTGACAAAAGAGTACTTGACAGCGCCACAGGACTCAAGGGGTACGGATATGACGTCAGCAGACCGTTATCCCCTAAAACCGCCACAAATCCCGCTCCTCCCCCCGTTCCGTTGGACGCACCCGGGGAACATGTGACCTGCAACGGTTTGTACGGAACCGTAAAACTGACAGTCAACGGACTGTTGTAGTTCACAGAAAAACCGTTTAATCCGAACGAGTACAGCGTATAAACCGCCCCATCCGCCGTACACCCCAAAAGTACATTCGCGTCCCCGCAGAAACTCGCCGCCGTACACGTGACATTTGTCACGAGGCTCGCACTCGTGCCACCTGTCGCCCTCATGAGCACCGCCCCGCCTCCGGAAATCCCGTCGGCCAATAGGAGCGTCCACCCGTCCGACGTCACGTCGACGATCGCCACGTCGATCGGCGCCGTGACACGTGTCCCGTCCAAAGGCCCTGATGACGTCAGCGTGACCACGTTGACGTAATTTCGCAGGGTGGTGACGTAGGCTTTTCCGGTGGAGGCGGCGACGGCGCATGCGACAAAATCCGATTGGTTGTCGGCTCCGGGATTTGCGGAGGCACCGACCATTTCCTGGGAGCGGAGGTCCAATAGGAAGGCGGCGTGGGAGTAAGAATGGGTGCCGGGGTCGAGGAGGGAGGAGGCGATGAAGGCGGAGGGGAAGCCGGTGGGGGACTGGGAGGAGGAGGGAAGGGGGAGGAGGGAGAGGGAGAGGAGGGAGAGGGAGAGGAGGGAGAGGAGGGAGAGAGGGGAGTGAGGGAGGAGAGATAAGGGGGGGAGAGAGACGGGAGGTGGCCATTTGGTGGCCATGTGAGGGAGAGGAGAGGGTGAGGGAGAGGGAGAGGGAGGGAGAGAGAGAGGTGATTTGAGCGTCGGGGGAAAGGTTGACGAGGTTTAGAGATTTGGACGCGGGCTGCTTTTGTATGTAGTGGGGAAAATGTCGGTGGGACAGTGACGAGGAGCGTGACGTGGCGAATTTTTAGAGGCGGTGATGTTTGGTCGGCGCCGACATGAGGGAGATACCGTCGTGTACGGATACGGGCTGACCGTTTTTTTTTCATTTTTTTCGTTGTCAGTTTTAAGGCGCTGACTTGTCCGACGTGGATTCCATTTATTTATTTATTTTATAATAACCGTACGGAGAACAGTGTACAGTTTTGAAAATTAGAGGAAAGCAGCTGACTGACGATTTTGGAATTTAGTGGAAAGAGGAGAGAGGATCTCGATTTCTATTGGCTGCTGCGATTTTATTTTTTTTGGAAAGTTCGATTCCAGCTTGGAAAAAATTAAAGTTATGACGGAAACGGAAAAATTTGTCGAGCGTCTGTGGCGGAGTATTGTACGGGTCGTACGGATGAAAAAGGCTCGCCGTGCGGCTGGCCCTTACTGCGCGGATCTTTCGATGAAATGATTCTGTTGAGGATTTTTGGATTTCTATGATCTGCCAGACTGCCGCGAATATTGCCAGCTGTCAAAAAAGCCCTAGTTTAACCGACACAGGGCTGCTCAGGGGAGTTTTTGTCTGTCCACTGGGATTGAAAACGACAAAATATGAAACTTAGAATAAGTACCTTGGAGATTTCTTAGCTAGAACTGCCTTTTCTAGGGAAATTCGGGCAGTAAATAGACAAAAATTTCTAACAAGAACAAATTCTTCCAATACGACAGCCAGCTCATCATCCTTATTGAACCGGCAGCTATATTCTCCACTAAAAAACAGCAAAAGTACGGCAGAATCCGTACATTAATTTCTTGGAATCGAAAACAATCTTGGCTTTTCTAGATTTTAAAGTGATAACCATTTTCACTTGTCCACGTGTCAGAAATTTCAAGTCTAGCAAATTGACAAGGCGCAAAAGTACAAATATGTCTAAAACTTTTTGACTTCTAGCGAGAGGCCAACTCGATTCTCCTGGAGATTTCTGCTTTTGGCATTTTCCTCCTCGCCCTTCACTTCATTCTGGCTCCTTTTATTTGTCGTTTAGTCTAAGCTTGTTAGTACTGTTCCAGTCGCAAGGTATTTTACTATTTTAGGCTTTTAGCTATTCACACATTAAAACGAATACAAACTAAAAAAAATAAATTAATAAATTATCAATATCGATTAGCTTACCGGTTGCTCTATTTTACTCAATGGTCAATATATAAACGACAAGGTATCCCTACTGGGCCACATTTCCGGCCGTTTGAAACTTTCAACTTTAAACGTTTGAAGATCGTTAACAATATTTGATGGCCGGCAAAAATAGCCCTTGCAAAAATTTAATTTAATAATTGGAGTAGCCGCGGCGGAGTAGGCGAGCCTCTAAAATTGTTACACGTGTCGGATTGCGGAAAGCGGAAGATAAGCGCACAAGTTATAATTGACCGTGAAAAGATATTTTTGAGACGCATTTTTAGCCGTCCGCAAAAAGGAAAAAGATTCGAGTAGATTTGGTGTAAGTGTTAATAATTTTTTTGCCAATTAAAAATCTTTTCTCCGTACACATTTTCCCGAATTTCAAATGGAGACCGCCAATCGGAAGGTGAGAATCTTGACTTTAAATCGCATCCGTCAGATCCGTATTCCGACATGCGTGTACGTAAAAAATATATTTTAAGCGACAAAAAAACATTAACACTAATAGCGATACAAGGTGTATATTTGAGAAGCGTAAAACAATTGTAAAAAATGGTTATTTCACATCGCCGATATTCCCGGCGAGTCATGAATGGGCTAATTGTGACCCCAATCATTCATAGGCGAAAAATGTGTTTATTGCGAAAACGACCTTCCAATGACGCCAAAATAATTAACGGCTTTATTTCAAAATGCTAGATGGAAAAACATCCGGGTAACAAAAGGAGAAAAATGTGGGTAAAGCTGAAAGTGCTTTCTCCTTTCCTCACTGCAATTTTTCGTAAGAGTCTAGCTTTCTTAAAAAAAACGGGGGTCAACCATAGGAGCACACGGTAAAAATGGACAACCAAAAAAGGTATAAAAAACATGACAGTAGGGGAAACAGACCTGATACCAAAGGAAAAGGAAAGGAACAAACGCACGTAGAAGGGCAAACTAACAAAGACTCACACAAAACTAGCAACGAAATGTAGATGCTTACGCACTTGTTGTCCATTGTCGAATATGCACACGATGTCAAAGACAAATTATCAATGTTTCATCAATAGGCCAATTTTCTAAGCGTGGTAAGTACGTAACATGTCATGTAGCGAATTATATTTTCAACAATTGTCGCCTCTTCGAGATAGTGGGGAGTCATAAAGGTTGAAGATTAAATAATCCACTCGTTCGAACGTGTATGAAATGTTAGAAATGACCAAGAGTAGTTGTTTTTTTTGTCGTCGATGATGTTGCTTTTCCTCTCATTATACCCGTTCTTATTGCAATTGTCAATATCATTCTTGTCGTCGGTTATTTTGTTAGTTTCCTTGTTGTTTCCGTCGTCGTATTTAATTTATTTGTTGTGGTTGTTACCGCTATATTCGTCTTTATCATGCTTTTTTTTATTATTCTTCCTCTCAATGTCATTGTCGTGTATGTTGTCATTGTCGTCGTGGTTATCATCGTTGTTGTCATGTTCGTTATGGTTATTGTTTGGTTATGTTTATGCAAGGGGGTATGGTTTTGGTTGTCGTTATGTATCTCGCTTGGGTTGGGGGTTGAAGCTTAGGCATCGGTTGTGGTTCAGGCGAGAGCTGTGGCTATGTTTGAGTTGGGGGCTACAGCAAATGATGGAATTGGAGCTCTAAGTATGGACAAGGTTTTATTAAAGGTATTCGTAGTGGCCATGGCAAGGTGATGGTGGTAGTGGTGGTGGGGGGGGGGGGGGGGGGGGGGGAGTGGGTGGGGGGGGGGGTGGTGGGGCTGATGGTGGCGGTTGCAGTGGCGGTGGTGGTACTCATGGTTGTCGCAACTGTTGTCTTCCTTGTTGTCACATCTACCCAAATACCATATGCAAATTATATGGCCAATTTATCAATTTGCCTTGTCCTCCCAAAACTCAATATATAATCTTGTATATGATGATGGTTGGCTTGATAAACCAAACGGCTTTTGAACTTGGCGGAACTAAACAAATCATAGAAAAGCTTACATTGCATTTAATGAACCAAACTGTGAAAATCCACATTACTTCAGTACCATCGGGGTTCGCGCCTTAAATTGGATTCAATGTGCCAAACCGTGGTTAACCAGTTTACTTCCTTCGGTTCCATTGGGTCTCGCTCCAAACTGGACTGTATGTTTATCGTGTCTCCAATTTTCTGCGAAATTCACAAACTGTACGAAAATTTTTGGAGTTTTCTGCTACAAGACATATCGATGAGTGTCGGTGGCCCCGAAACGTGCCACTCGCCAGCCACAGTGGCCAGTAGGACAGCAGGGTCAAACAAAGAACACCGACGACCTTTGGATTTGCATCTCCAGCCTGGTGCGTCACCTCGTTTGGCCTTTCTGATTGTAGGACGTCACTGTACACCGCCAATCGTTAATAGTGTCGAAGCCACTAATTTGGGTTCTTAAAATTTTGTTTTTTTTTTTCAAATAGGATACATGATTTTAATTTTTCCTTGACGTTAATTAAGGAAACCGTACAAAAAAAATAAAACCCGAAAGTACAATAAAATATAAATAGTGTGGTGTAGGGTCGATGTCAGACCGTACATAACTGTACCTTTTCATGTGAAAATTTTAATAAAATGAATTAAATCAGAAGCGCACGCATAGGAACGTGCGCTCAAATAAACGGGATTAGTATGACACGTAAACTAGTATGGCATGTACGGCTTTTTTAAATTCGCGACGGCGTACGATTTCTTATATTTTGTACGAATACATATATTAATGTATATAATCGCACAGCGCATATTCCATTTTTGCTGTTCCCAAATTAGCATAAACGCCGAAATTATAATACACCGTTTTTTTTTTTTAATTCAAATTCTTAATTAGCATCAATTACGGTAAATTTTCTTCAACACTATTTAAACTTTGACACTAATAACGATTCGATGTGTACACCGCCAATCGTAATTAGAGTAAATTACTCTAATTAGGTCTCTCGAGATTTCGACTCTATCACATGAAATAGAGTAAACGATTATAATTTTTTCATTATTCTATTTAAGGTAAAGTTTACTTAGCGTTTTTAATTCTAATATAGGTTCGTTTTAAACTGTGTGGAGTACGGATGGTGTCAGACCGTGCAAAATTGTACTTTATTAAGTAAAAAAGTACAAATAATGATTTAATACAGGCCGTTATCATGTAACTGCGTTTTAACAAACCGCGTAGTGCAAACGTCATAGTGACGATAAACTGTACGTTTTGCCAAATTCTGTACCAATACCTTATTTACAGTAGAGGATATTAGCGTGCCAAATTAGAGTACTTAAATAAATTAGAGTAAAATTCATAGTTGAAAAAGCTCTATCACATAAATTAGCGTTAATTACTCTAATTGTTTTTTTTAGTTTTTGTACTCTATTTTTTTCATTACTCTAATAACGATTCGCGGTGTAGCATCTCAACATCGTTTGTGCGGAATGAAGTCAGTGTGGTACGGTTATGTACTGTAGCCGACTTTACTCCGCTTCCTCCTACACAAGTACACCGCGAATCGTTATTAGTGTCAAAGTTTAAATAGTGTTGAAGAAATTTTATCGTAATTGATGATAATTAAGAATTTGAAATTAAAAAAAAAGGTGTATTCTAATTTCGGCATTATGCTAATTTGGGAACAGCAAAAATGGAATAGTCGCCGTACGATTATATAAATTATTATAGCTATCCGTACATAATATTATAAATCGTACGCCGTCCTGAAACTTAAAAATCCGTACATGTCAGACCAATTTACGTTTCAGAATAATCCAAATTTTTTAGCGCACGTTCCTATGCGTGCGCGTCTGATTTAATTCATATTTGTAAATTTTTCACTTGAAAAGGTACATTTATGTACGGTCTGACATCGACCGTGCACCACACTATTTAGCTCTTATTGTACTCTCGTTCTTTACGCTATTTTGTACGGTGCTTTAATTAACGTCAAGGAAAAATTAAAATCATGTATCCTATTTGAGGAAAAAAATTCAAAGTTTTAAGAACCCAAATTAGTGACATTGACACTAATAACAATTCGTGGTGTACTGTACCGCACGTGTCGGGGGCGTACGGGGGGGCTAAGAAGCCGGGCGGGGATTTCAAGGATTACTCAGTTAGGGTGAACCTCCATCAGGCGAAAAAGTGGGGTTCTTTCCTGGAAAAAGTGTACTTTCGTACAGATCCAGCTAGTTTACGTACAAAGACGTACTGTTTTTTTTTTCATTTAAACATGATTTATGTCGCACGTCAAGGTTCTCCAAAATTCTGGGCGACAACGTCGACCGTCCGAATACGTGTTTTCGAAGCAAGCGGTCACGTCGTCCAGTTACTAACTACACCGCGAATCGTAATTAGAGTAAATTACTCTAATTCGGTCGCTCGAAATTTCGACTCTATCACATCAAATAGAGTAATCGATTCTAATTTTTTCATTATTCTAATTTAGGTGAGGTTTAATTAGCGTAAAAATTATAATATAGGCTATTTTTAAATAGTGTGGAGTACGGACGACGTCTGACCGTGCAAAATTGTACTTTTATAAGTAAGAAGGTACAAATAATGATTTAATAGAATCGCGCTCGCACGTGAAATCGCACTAACCAAAAAAATCAATCACATCGAAAAAAATCCGTTCGCATAACTCTCGTCCGTCGACAGCATCGTCGTCAGTGTGAACATTAACTGACACTCAATGCGACAAATAGTACTAGCGTCATAATGACGTCAATACTACACGGACTGACACATTTTGTACGTCTACGTAATTTAGTGTTAATAATTATCACTCAAAAAATTATCGCCGACATAACCTAATATAAAATGCTTAAATAAATTAGAGTAAACTTCATAGTTGAAAAAGCTCTATTACATAAATTAGCGTTCATTACTCTAATTGTTTTTTTTGGTTTTTGTACTCTAATTTTTTCATTACTCTAATTACGATTCACGGTGTACTATCCTCAAGAGGAGAGTCATCAATCACCGGACGTGTAAAATAATTACGCGTGGAAAGGTGACGTACAGGCCCCGCGCCTTCGAACAATCGGGAATCAAATCCAACGAAAACCGCAAAAAAAAAAAAATGTTGAATAATGTGTCGTGACGCCTCCTCCACGATCCTCAAACATCCGAAATTTATGGCGCCACGACGAAACACGAACGACAAAACAACTACAAAAAATATAGAACACGAACGTACAAATTGTACATTCACGTAATATATTTATGCGACTGGATGTACAAATACAAGTCCAAATATCGTGCTTTTGGAATATTTGATTGCTCGTCGCCAGAACATGAAACTACGTGCGTCCAATCGGAAGAAAGCACGTACGCGATAGATTCCATTGCTGACCCGACCTGATGGAGAAGTGAACAAAGTATTACTGCCAATAAACGTTTCCGTACGATTACTGTCGGCGCTTGATGGAGGGTTACCCTTATTAGGGTTCCTTCCCATTGGTACGGAAAGCAACCTGTTTCGTTACAGTACCGTACGTACGTAAAAGTGAAGGGAGTGGTTATCCAACTACAAAACCATTATCCACTAAAATTGATACACGTGGGAACCTGTGAGTAACCTATCAAGTTTAAGCGCGGAAAAATATCGGAGAGATACACAGTGAATCGGCATTAGTGTTAGTAATACTACACCGTGTATCGTTATTAGTTTTAATGTTTTTTTCGTCTCTTAAAACATTTTTTCAGTACACACTTGTAGGATTATAGATCTGACGGCTTTGATTGAAAGGTAAGATTCTCAACTTTCAATTGGCGGTCTCCATTTGAAAATGGTACAGGTGTGTACGGAGAAAATATGTTTTAAATGGCGAAAAAAATATTAACCCTAATAGCGATACACGGTGTACTACTTCGCAGACGACCATGGAACGAAAAAGAAAAGATAATACTATGTTTTCCTTCACCTTTAGTATAGAACTATAGATTTAATTAGTGTCAATCGCACTAAATTTGGAGTTATAGAATAGTGTCGTGTACGGAATATGCATATCTGTACGTAAACTGCTCACACAAAAAAGCGCACTTAACTAGTTGAATTCAAATATTCAATCTATAGTAATAAAGACTAGGCGAACCTATTCCTCGCATGTTCAAAGTATATTATATAAAGGGAATTGATAATGACAGTGACTGTTTTGGTTACGGACAGTCACTTACGTCATTTTGTAAAAAAACGTACGTTTAAAGTACACACAGGTACAAAATAAAGCACCGTTGAGTACAAATTTGACGGTCAATCGGTTGAACAACTTTGACTTTGAAAATATTTTTCAACCGCTTAAAATTATGCCGCGCTTGCGAAAGTCGACCGTCATAATAAATTTAGCAATTCACACGGCCAGCGAACGTTTACGGTAACAAAACTACGGCAACCACATGTAAATAAAAAGTGTTGCAGAGAGTCACTTTTTGTCGTTATGTGAGCTCCACCATGGGAGCACTTAGCCGCAAAATTGAAATTTAATCGTGTAATCGTTACATTGAACTTAGACGCAAAGTGAATCGAAACCTCTTGAAACTGAAGTCTCGTACGGAAATATTGCCGGTTTGTCGTACACATAAAATATTTCCGCGGACGAAAAAATCGCATCACGCTTCGCGAACCAACATTTCTTCGAAATCGACAAGCGTGCGATTCGTACAAATGAAAACCGCTCGGTGCTCGCACCAAACCGAACTGACACAAAATTACAGTATCGAATGAAACAACACATTTGATGGCAGAGCTCGCAAATGGTCAACCGAAATCATGACCCATCGTTAACTGACCGCCCGCGCTGGATCCGGAACGGATTCGGTTGCCAAATTTTGGGGGTCGGGCGGTTACGGTTGGTTGATTCACCAGGAAAAAAAACGGTCGGTTACCGTCGGTCAACCAGAAAATAAAATAAAAATAAAATTTTGTACTGTCCCTATAATCCAACATTATTGTACTTTGTACTCTTTGGCATCGTTGAAGTACGTGACATCATGATTAGAGTTGCAAATCTGACACGGTACTGTAGGAAGCTATTTATTTCGCAAATCAAAGGGAACGCGACAAAGCGTTGCAAATCTGACACGGTTGTACAATATTCATTTCGCAAATCATAAGCAACGCGACAAAGCGTCGCAAATTTGACACAGTTACACCGCGAATCGTTATTAGCGTTGAGAAATTATTAGTGTAAAGAAAAAATTAGCGTCATTCATTCTAATTTAGTGCCGGGAGACGTGGCAGATTATGGTCCACGACCTTAAATAGTGTAGTTTATTCTATTTAAGGTATTAATGTCAAAATTTTGGGGTGCCGATATAGAGTTCATAACGCTAATAACGATTCGCGGTGTAGTACACTATTCATTTCACAAATCTTAGGGAATGCGACAAATCGTCGCAAATCTGACACGGTAGTAACACTATTCATTTCGCAAATCTTAGGGAACGCGACAAATCGTAATTATTGGCTTATTACGTCGTACATTGATTAATTTTGTACTTTTTCGGTTACGGGCGGGCACGGTAGTCGCGAAAAATCAAGATTCGGTTAATTTATTTTTAGTAAACGACGGTCTGTTAACGGTTAACAATTTTGGAGCGTGACAAAACTCGGTCGGGCGTCGGTTACTCAGATTTTGAAAAAAAGAAAACGGTCGGTTTCGGGTATGATTTTTTTTGACTTTTGCGACCTCTGATTGATGGTCTGATTCGAACCGAACAAAATATTTGACGGCGCGATTTTGGCCGACGCCGATTCGCCCAATATCCTAACATTTTGCTGTTGATGCAAGACTGTTGATTTGTATATAGTGTGGCTCGATTTCGTCGCGCGTGACGACGCGCATTTTTTTCATTTAATTTCAAATGATATGGTTCGTTTTATTATAACAGTTTATTTCGTTTCGTGCGTAATAATATTTCTGTACGAAACTTATAGTACTTCAGTTTAAAATTGTTTCGTTTCACTATGCGTCTAAGTTCAATGTAACGATTACACTTAAATTTCAATTTTGCGGCTAAGTTCTCTCACCGTGGAGCTCACATAACGACAAAAAGTGACTGTCTGCAACACTTTATTTACATGTGGTTGCCGCAGTTTTGTTACCGTAAACGTTCGCCGGCCGTGTGAATTGCTAAATTTATTATGACGGTCGACGTTCGCAAGCGCGACATAATTTTAAGCGGTTGAAAAATATTTTCAAAGTCAAAGTTGTTCAACCGATTGACCGTCAAATTTGTACTCAACGGTGCTTTATTTGTACCTGTGTGTACTTCAAACGTACGTTTTTTGACAAAATGATGTAACCAAAACAGTCACTGTCATTATCAATTCCCTATATAAATTACTGTTCTTTTTGTTAAAGCATTTATGTTCTGTTGGCTTTAAGTCAACAAACTGAAAATAGTGCTGCTAGAAACTTATTTTCTCCGGTACTAATAACTCCTTTACAGTAAAATCGATTCAAGCTGTGCCGTACGCCGACTTGAGAAAAAAGACAAAAATCCAGGTCGTCAACGACATGCTGTTGGAACCCGCGACCAACATTTACTTGTTTGAACTTCTCCGTTGTCCGTTACTTTTTCTGTTTGAGAGCATGCCCTACGTGGTCACGGGTCCTTAAACGTTTTGCATCGCGACACACAAACCGACAGCTCTCCGATTCAATGGAGAGACGCGGGTTTGAGGTCGATTTATCTGTTTGGACACGTCATCTGACGCCCGCGGGTCGGTTAACCTTTGGCATGAGGAGAGCGAAACCGAACCGGCGGGCATTCGGTTTCGTCGACTGTTCGGGTCGACGAGACCGTACGACGTAGGCTCCCGAGGGCCTAGGCCCTAGCAAGCATCGCAACAAGAAATGGGTGGGTGATTGTTATTGTATTTGTTTAGTATGGTGGAAATCTTTATTTCATAAAGTGCGATAGTAAAACCATCGAGGGTATATATATATATATAATATATATATATATATAATATATATAATATATATATATATATAATATATATATACAATATATATATTTAATATATATATATATATAATATATATAATATATATATGTATACGTAATATATATATAAATATATATATAACATGTAAGACTACAAGAGCCAATAGAGACTAAAAACAGAACAAAACAAAACAAATGAGGAAACCAAAGGTAACTAGGTTAACTTGCAAAACTAAACAAACTAGTATGTATATGTGTATTTAGTAGGCGTATTTTGGTGGTTCGTTTGGATACTGTGGTACATATAGTTATCGTATCCGGTTGGGACTGGGACAATATCTTTGGAAATAAAATAAAATGGTCAATTTCAATATTATTTTAAACTACCATCAACATGTAACATACTTTTTTGTACAAGGGGAAATTACGTATCTTAGTGCGACCAATGCAGCGACCCAATGGAGTGAATCTTGCATTCTTTGAATTGTCGGTTATTTATTGAGCCAAAGTCTATGCTAAGCTTATAAAGAAACGTAATGCCTTGTTGTTTACGTTTCTTAGGCTTGTATAACTAACTCTTAACAAACAAGACCCTACTTTATGTTACTAAACGTTAGGTTATGGATATGTATGAAACATAGTTACCGGCTTCATCCTACTTCGCAAGTATTATCTTGTGAAGGTGGATCCACTACATGTGTCGAATTTGTGGGGTTATTACCGTCAACCCATTACCTTTAATTTTAAAATGAAAAAGGGTGGTGAGGGTTTTTTATTTGTAGAATTGCAAGTTTATCCAGTTTTTTGGTCATGGTTTGTGACCTTTGTACCATAAATGAAAATCTTATGGATGGAAACGTTATTATACATTTCCCCACAACAATGTTCAAACTCATGGTTATTTTGTTCTTCAACTTCACTCGCGTGTCTTAAATTTAGGTACACATCTTTTCGCATCTATAAAGGGTTTATAATCCAAACGCCTTTTATTTTTCACCTTGTTTGTTTTTTTTTACTCTTATTATCTCTACTAGTCAAAGTGTGTGGGGTCTTAAATTAAAGTTTGACGTGTTTTTCAATATTATTTTTATGGTGTTCGGCTTTTAAGTATGGTAGTTCAAATTGATGTAGTTAACGTGAGTGATTGTACTTTGCGTATTTAACAAAAAAAAATCATAAAAAATGTTGCTTAAAATGTGAAAAATATAAACGAAAATATAAATATGAAGTCTTAAATTTAACAGTGTACAACTCACAACGTAGCATGACTTCGCAATGTCAAATAAATATAAAGATCTACAATGTCACAAAACCTCGAAGTCTAGAACCGTCGCCGTTTTTGTAGACATCACCAATTTTTCTAAGATTCGTAATTGTCTTCAATCATCACAAGTTGTACCTAAAGTTATGATTTCGTTCTTGAACATAAGAACACTTTGAAAAGTGATATACTACGGAGAATCTTTGCTGAAATATAAAGTTTCATTCCTAAGTTTCGGTTATATAGACCACCGCTTTAAAGCATGTTCCTATGTGATGAAGCGAGGATTTTTTTTCTATCGTTTTCTTCTAAATTATAGCCCTCAAAGATAAACTCATCAGCCGTATAACAAAAATGGAAAAACGACAATACAAATCGCGTCATTTTTAAACTTTAAACTTACCATAGTTTGCCGCCATGGTCTTCTCCACCCACTTTCGCGTCACTATAGTTCAACTTCAATCTTTTATTAAAATCACCTCACGAGGTGAATTTAGTTAAAGTAACAAGGTATGAGCGAATGGGAAGTTGTGGTGGCACGCGTCACCTGCTTTTGAAATTTGTTTTGCAATACGTGGAGTACCAAAAAAAAAGATCACTCTCCGTTTCTAGCCTGTTCAAAATTTTACCAATGTAGTCAATCAATGGGCCTAAAGGGGTCAATAGCAACGGATACCGTTTCACAAAAGCAAAGTTCGTCAAGGTGCCTCTCTCTCTCTCTCTCGCCCTCCCCCACAAAAACGTCTATCTCACAATTATTGGAATGTAACACAACAAAAATGGTATGAATTGAAAGACATATAAAAAATATTACTTTTGGCTACATTTGGGGGTAGTTTGATGTTAGGTAGAGTAAGAAAAGACGGAAAAATAAAATGCGGAAACCATGGCGGGAAATTTTAAAATTAGTGACATGGAAGCTATCATAAGTGAGCATGACTTAAAAATATCACAAACCCTAAACATCTATGATGTCGAAAGAAAATAGACGTTTACAATTGCGTTGTTGAAAAAGGTATTTTATATTTCTATCTTTTTGTTTGTCAGTATGTGGTGCTATTTAAAGTCCTCATATTTGTCGTAGTCATTAAGGACTCAAAGACAACCATGGTTGCCTTATGCAGGCAGGGAGATAGCCCAAGGGAGTGGGAGGCACAACCCCTTGCAAAAGATAGGCGGTCACACTAGGATTTGATTATAGGTCATACAAGATGACCCCCGTACAGAGTAGCCGTCCGTTCTATTGGTTAGGACTTGATGAAGCGTTACACACGTAGGGTATGATTCATATTTAAAGATGAACAACTTAATATATTCCATTTAACGTATTTCGGAACAGAACGAACACAAAATAAATCGGACTGCACGAAATACACGAAACTACATTTAAGTTAACAGACGAAATTATAATGTCGACTTCAATTCGGACCGCTCACAGTGGAGCCGATGCACCGGAGTGGTCATTTGGCGGTTTATCACTTATGTCGGCGGATGATACTTGGCAAACCATGAGTGGACTACGGACATTACGGGAAAAGGGACCATGGCTCAGGAATTGACAGGAGTCAGCGCGACGGCCATGTCGCACCATGGCCGTACAAGAAGTAAAGTGACATCTGTACCTTCTTGTACTGTACAGTCTCGTGATTGTACTGTACAGTCTTGTGATTGGTTATGTATAGCACTAGTAGGGGGTTCAGAGAGGGATTTAGGACTTGGACATTTTAGAGGCGCCTCTCTCTGAGAGACCTTTTGTATTTATAAGCCATATTTGGCTAGCCATAACTTAATACTCAAGGGAGCAAACTCATAAATTATTTTTGCGCCTGACTCATTGGAGTCAGGCCCTCACAAGGGTGAGGTTGGTTAGAACACTTGCCTGACCGTGTGTCATTTATTTGGGGTTAAAGTCAAGAGGGCAAATTCTATCTTAGAGGATTCATATAAGCTGGATACTGTGTGGGCCAATGGAGATCACAGAGTTACATTACAGCTATTTTGTTAATGTCGTCAATTGTCTCGAGTTTTGTATCCGTCTACAACCGTCACAAACTACATCCACGTTTTCATTCGTCACAGTTTAAAGTAACAATTTCGTTATTGAACATCGGAACACTCTCAGAAGTATAACGTGCATCGCTTAAAATGTAAAAAAATAATTAGTGTAAAGAAACAAATAGTGGAAATAATTATACTTAACATTAACGTTATTTGTCCATCTAAGACTTATTTGGATACACATGCCCATAGTGAGGCCTCCATAACTTATGTTCATATTATCGACGTTTGAACATGTTAGAACATGTTCGCGCGATTTGCCTCCGTCTTTATGACTGAGAATTAGAGTTCGCCTTTTCGTGTAGATGCACTCAGTTTTTATCGTCGATGCCTTTATTTGATGCTCTCTATGTACTAATTTACGGAATAACTAGCAAATTTACTAAGGACTGACACATTTCATACACAACACTATTTAAAAGCCGACCAAATTAGAGTTGTTAACGCTGATTAAACCGTACCGCTATTAAATTAAAGTAAAAATTAGTATCATTAATTCTATTTAAGGTTTAATGGTCAAATTTGGGGGCACGATTATGATGTACACTGGAAGCGATTCACGGTGTACTGCAGAGAATCTTCGCTAAAAAACAAAAAAACAAGAGTGAGTTTCGGCTACATGGGAACTCGCCCTAAGTACGTGTGAAATTAGTAAATGTTGCAGTTAGACGCAACAGTAAATGATGGTGTTTCCGGAAATCCTGGAGGGCTCATGGATCCAGATCGGCAATTATATTGAGGAAGCTTGACAGTGAATGACAACCCGACAGGAATCATATCGTCCTTCATCACCGAATTTGTCATCGGAGCGACAGGATCAGACTGGTTATGCTCCTTCGGTTGTGATACGGTCGGCTGCTTCTTACTTCATAAAAAGTGTAAAAACGGAGACGTGAAACACGTTTTCATCTTAGCCGTCTCTTAAAGTTACAATAATGCGGAGAACACGTGGCGCGCCGAGTTCAACAGAAGTCCTTACGCCTGAAAAGTCTATGCATTTATGACGTTCGCACTAAATAAAATCAGCCGCTAGATTTATTCCTCTCGTCACAGATGACAGTCTGTCATTGACCGAGATGAATTGCATTATTGCATGTCACTCGTGACATCATCTCAAACCATTGACGGAAGTACAGTACACCGTGAATCGTTATTAGCCTTATGAACGCTATATCGGCACCCCAAAATTTTGACATTGATACCTTATATATAATAAATTACACTATTTAAGGAAGTGGACCATAATATGACACGTCTCCTGGCACTAATTTTTGAATGAATGATGCTAATGTTTTCTTTACACTAATAATTTATATACGCTAATAACGATTCAAGGTGTACTGTACCATAGCCCGTTACATACCTCCATGGAAGACTGTTCTAGGGATTCGCAGACGCATCCTTTACCGTCGATTCGGACGAAACGCGATGCAAGAATTTATTAATCTTACGTTTCTACATGTGAGGGTGAGGAGATGGAGGGCTGGAGTAGTAAAAGGTAAGTTATGGGATTTGTGGTTTCGAGGCTATTGTTCAACATAGCTACACTAGATGTTGTGTGGCTTCATTGTGAATTATATTATTGGATAAATTTATTTGCCGATGTTTGGTGATTTACATTAAGTGACGTTAAGAATGGGTGATAACAATTGTTGTTGAATTCATCCTTTTGAATTTCCTAGCAATTTGCTTCCTCTAACATAAAAAAAAGGTTGTACTCGGTCTTTGCATTACCGCTACATGTGGATGTTTTTTTTGTATTTCCATAGACTGAGATTTATTTTGTTTGCTGCCCTCTCTCGCTATATCTTGTCGAATGCTATAGTTACCTCTCTCTTTGGTTTATTTTCTTGATTTTGTTTTGCAAATTGGTAAAAATAAAGGTTTGAGGCTAGAGTTTGAGCTCCTTATGTGAGGTCATGTGAGGTTTGGATCGAAAAGGAAAGCTTTACATTTAGGAATATGGAGGATGATTTTTTAAGATACTCATATGGGAAAATTCCTAAAACTATTTTTCACTCAAGGAATACTTTTCGTATTTAGTGCGGTTATTTTGTGTTTTTTGATATTGTTTATATACTCCCAATTGAATGTTAACACGATTAGGACGTCGGTGAAGCATAAATACCCCACAAACCATTTTTCTCAAGAAGGTTAAAAAAGCCAAAATATCTAACATAAAAAATCAGCCTAATTCGTTGTGCTCTTTATAAAACCCTTTTTTAGTTTCAATCTTGAATTCGCTTCTTTGTAGTTTTTGAGATAAAAGTTGGCAAAGCGTGTCGTGTCACAAGCTGGATGGTAGTAAAATGTTTGTTTTTCTTGAAATTGGTCAAGCTAACAAAATAATTTTAAATTGGTAGTCTTTTTTGTTTATTTTAAAAAACAAGAGATCAAGTGAAAATAACTAATATTGCCCATAATAAAAAATGTTTTAAAAGGAAAACTACAAGAATATTCTCTACTTTTAGTTGGTGAGATTTTGTTGAGGTTTTCTTGTTATGATGCTCCCTATTAAGAGATTTTTTAGGATTTACAATATTGTTCTTAAAATGCTCAATCGTTTGTCAATTTCTTTAATTACTTTTACCCTTAATCATTTATTTATTTTTGATAATGGTTGTAGAAATGCTCTCAAACTTTTGAGTACAAATACTTATTTGTTACTTCTTTCAATTTCGAGGCAAATTTACAAGCATTACACCGTGAATTATAAATAGCGTTAATAATGTTAATTCGGTGCCCCCAAATTTTGACCCTCGAATCCAAAATAGAATAGATAACTTTAAATGTTCTTTTACATTATTTAAGGTACTTTTTGAATCAACGTTACCAACTCTAATATAGTGTCGTTTTAAATAGTGTGGCGTACGATCGGTGTCTGACCATGCAAAAATGTACTTTATTAAATATAAAATTACAAAAAATGATTTAATACAGAGGTTTTCATGCAATTGCGTTTTCACAAACCGCCTACTGCAAACGTCATAATGACGCGAAAATGTAAGTTTTGTCACATTCTCTACGAATACCTAATTTACTGTAAAGATATTCAGCGCGGATTATTACGAAAAAGAACCCAAATTAGAGTTATTAATAAATTAGAGTAAAAAACCCAAATTAGAGTTGATAACACTACACCGCTAATTGTAATTAGAGTAAATAACGCTAATTTGGTGGCCCTCAATTTTGACGATATCACCTTAAATAGAGTAAATGATGTTGATTTTGGAAAGCTTTAAGTCTCAATAAAGTAGTTTGACGACAGGAAGATAGTAATTTGTAGCATAAGTTTCACAAGGACACACGTCATCACTTGAGTGCAGTACAGGACAACGCATATGCAACGCAGACAAAACAGCGCATCTGCGATGCAGACAAAATGGCGCAAATGCGATGCAGAACAACGGAGCTGCGACGCAGACATGACAACACAGCTGCGGTTATTTTGGATGTGATCCGTACGAACAACGCAACGCAGCTGCAGTTAACTTGGATATGATTCGGTACGGGACAACGCAACCGCGGGTAATATGAATGTGATTCCGTACAGGACAACGCAACTGCGATTGATATGAATCAAGTCAACGGATGAGATTCATAAGAGTATCATTAGTGACTTAGCCGACAAGTATTTGTACAATCATTTAGTATAGATTCCGAGTAATACTGATTGTATGGTGGTACATTAGGATTGGCGCGATTAGGAATACTTAGATCTCAGTAAATAGTTTTGGATGATCCTCTCGAGTACACTTGTATCGGCGGTATAACTTTGAGTAGATACTCATTGCGAGTATAAGACTAGGACTTACAGATCTAGACTTCCAAGTAGTAAAACTGCAGACAGTTTTTGGGAAACTTTTAAGTATTTTATCTTGAGCATTCTTGCGTCAATTGTACTGAAACTTTGGGAGTTGTCAATGTTTATGTTGCTTTATATCGTGATAGAGTTTTGTGAAGATTTGATGCTTATATGAGATTTGGTGAACACTTGAAAACAACTGTTAGGTAGGATTCTTGATAGCTTCTGTGAGTGCTACTGCTGCTCCTCCACCTGCACCAGTGGTTGTAGAACAACAAGTTATGGGCCTGTCATCAAAAATTCCTATCTTCTCGGGGAGAAATATGTTTCCTGGGTCGATATGGTGGAGACTCATTTTGAAAATGATAATCTATTGGATATATTTGATGGTTCCTTGGATGATTACGCAGGCTCGTTCTATTTTAAAATTCTGTATATCAGAGGACTTAGCTATGTCTCGCATAAAAATGAAAAAGGCAATTGACATCTGGAAATCTCTTAAAAATAATTATGAAAAAGCTAATGTCTAGGAAGAACTTATGTTGGATGGAAAAATTATGGACTATAAGTACGCTGGCGGCACGATGGCTGAGTATGCTAACAAATTTCGCATCCTTGTAGATGCCCATGCTTGTGCAGGGGGCACGTTTCCTCAGTTTCAACAGGCAGCATTGCTTATGAGAGGTCCCCCTAGTAATATGAAAGGAGGGTCTGATACGCTCAAACAAAAAGATAAGACTAGCTGGAGTTTACAGTTAGCAATCAATATTTTACTAGAAGAGGAAGAAATAACTAAAATTCCCAGTTCTGAGCAAGTAAAGGCTTTCAATACTGACTTTGAGAGAAAGGGAAAATTTAATCAACAAAGAAATAAGGTTAATTCACAAAATTAGTCTAAACAATTTAATTAAGGTGGAAATAGACAGTCCAACAATGCTTGTTTCTATTGCAGTGAGAGAGGTCATGGACAAATTTTTTGTCCTAAGCTTAAGAGAGCTAACAAAACATGTTTATACAGGCCGGGATGGCAAAAAGCCAATTTTAAAAAGGCTTCACGAGGCATACACGTTTTGGAAATGCACTGTTTTCGGCATCTTCGTCGAACCAGGACGAACCTCTGAACTTTTATGAGGAAGACGAAGTGGATCTATTTGCCATAAGGGCAACAATGGAAGGCCCAAAGGACTCTAGATGGATAATGGATACAAGAGCGTCTGCCCACATGTGCTCGAACAAGAGTATCTTCAAAATTTTGAAATCAACACCGAAAAATAATATTAGGGTTATGTCCAGACTCGTGCTATGGGTGATGTATCCTTACTAGTTGATGTAGAGGGGAAAGAAACTGAAAGGACTCTTCACAATGTCCCCTTTGTCCTTGAATTTAAGTAAAAATATGTTTTCTATGTATTTGGTAGAGAGTAAAGGCTTTGCGATCAAGCTGAAAAATGGTCGACAAGCTAATAACAAAGAGAATGTTGTTCTCTACCCCGGTGTTGTGCACTCAGATGAATTAAGACATAAAATATTAGGCCATGTAAATTTTGATAGTCTGAGAAAAATGTGAAACTCTGAGACCTCCATAAGTCCTCAGAGTGGACAGCTACCAAGAAGCCTCTAGGATAACCCTGACCCCTTTGTGTTTCAGCAAAAATAACTGCCACACTCGCAGACAAATACTCTGACCAACTTCACCCTTGTGAAGACAAGACTCCCCTGAGTCGATAGCAAAAAGAATCTCTGAATTTGCTCCCCTGAGCAGTAAGTTATGGAGGGTCAAAGTTGACCTTTTGTACAGAAGCTCTCTGGGAGAGAGGGTCCTATCTTCTAATTTTTCTAAGTCCTATCTCTCTCATAGACTCTATCTACTGATGTACGGAGCCAATCAGATCACAGTTCCGTACACAAAAGTACAACTTCTGGTGTACTTTATGTATGGACATTGTACGACATGGCCTAAATGTCGACACATGTCATATCCGGATTCGGTGCCGTAATCTCCGGAGATACCACGATCCAATGTAATTTCGCCATCTAACATGCGACGTGGCGATGACCACAAACCGCGGATATCTTCTTCCGCGATCTCGACGCTAATTCCGGCCGTTCGATTAAATTCACATTTAATCGTAGCCGTAATAAATACATGCGCGGTATTCGTTTCGCTAAAGAAATAAATTCGCGGTATTGATTTCTTACCCGTACGTTAATCCGTACTTTTACATTACCGGATCTATGTATCCTGTAAACAATTACAGTTAAATGAATTATCCTACGTGGAAATGTTTATTTAAATATCAAACCATATAGTACGTAACACTAGGTCTAGGTTTAACGGCTAAGGCTACCGGCTACCAGCTGTCTGCCGGCCGGCAGATACCAAGGATTAAATCATATGGCTGGCACATACCTTTTAGTAAATAAAACCCCTAACTAATGTATATTTCCCGTAAACCTCTGGATAGCCTAGGTAGCAATGGCTCTAGCTCCCTCTCCAATTTCTCATTGACTGCGACAAGTTTGAGAGTTGGAGAAAGAAATTAGAGGTAGACTGCCTCGGCTTCTTTCTATACTTCTATTTAGACCTAGAAAATACTTAAAATGGAGCATTAATTTCTACACTCCCCTTATTTTCTAGTCAATCTTTAATTTCAGACCACACTTCTCTCTGCAGAAAATTAGCTTCAGGGAAGGCACAGGTTTGGTCATCATATCTGCTACCATCTCACTATCTGGTTGGTACTCTAAACTGATTATTTTGTTATCTATTTTCTCTCTAACAAAGCTGAGTCTGATGACAATGTGTTTGGCTTTAAAATGATGTTTAGGATTGGCAGAAAAAGCGATTACTGCCTGATTATCACAAAAAAAAATTTGCACACCACTCTTAAGGTGACCAAGCTCACCAAGCAAAGTCTTGACCCACATCAATTCTTTTACAGCAGAGCAAGAGGCCATATACTCAGCCTCCATGGTGGAATGAGCAATAACTTTTTGCTGTTTGCTACTCCAAAAGCAAGCCCCATCACCCACATATAATACATATCTAGAAGTACATCTCCTCATCGGAGCATCACCATAACTGGCATCACTCCAAGTAGTGATGTCAGTATTCTCCCCACCCAAATGCAACCATAGATCCCTAGTTCCTATCAAATATCTAAGGACTCTCTTAGCTGCCTCCCAATCCCTCTTAGTGGGAGCATTTAGACTTCTACTCAGCACTCCTACAGCTGCAGCTAAATCCGGGCGGGTACAATTCATAAAATAGATTAGACTTCCCACTACTTGCCTGTAAGGAATAGTCTGCATGAACTTCTGTTCTTCAAGAGATAATTCCTCGTCTAAGACTATGACTCTTTCTTCCTCACTCCCCTCACTTCCCTTCTTCAACTCCATTGGAGTTGTACAACTATTAGCTTTATCCATTTGAAATTTTTCAAGCATGTTCCCTATTGCTTCCTTTTGAGTCAATCTTATAATTTTTGTAAAGATTTGATGCTTGTATGAGATTTGGTGAACACTTGAAAACAACTGTTTGGTAGGATTCTTGATAGCTTCTGAGAGTGCTACTGTTGCTCCTCCACCTGCACCAGTGGTTGTAGAACAACAGGTTATGGGCCTGTCATCAAAAAATCCTATCTTCTCGGGGAGAAATATGTTTACTGGGCCGATATGGTGGAGACTCACTTTGAAAATGATAATCTATTGGATATATTTGATGGTTCCCTGGATGAATCAGATTCGTCCTCGTCTAAAAAGAATACGCAAGCTCGTTCTATTTTAAAATTCTGTATATCAGAGGACTTAGCTACGTCTCGCATAAAAATGAAAAAGGCAATTGACATCTAGAAATCTCTTAAAAATGATTATGAAAAAGCTAATGTCTAAGAAGAACTTATGTTGGCTGGAAAAATTTGGGACTATAAGTACACTGGCGGCACGATGGCTGAGTATGCTAACAAATTTTGCATCCTTGTAGATGCCCATGCTTGTGCAGGGGGCACGTTTCCTCAATTTAAACAGGCAACATTGCTAATGAGAGGTCTCTCTAGTAGTATGAAAGGAGCGTCTGATACGCTCAAACAAAAAGATAAGACTAGTTGGACTTTACAGTTAGCAATTAATATTTTACTAGAAGAGGAAGAAACAACTAAAATTCTCAACTCTAAGCAAGTAAAGGCTTTCAATGCTGACTTTGAGAGAAAGGGAAAATTTAATCAACAAAGAAATCAGGTTAATTCACAGAATCACTTTAAACAGTTTAATCAAGGTGGAAATAGACAGTCCAACAATGCTTGTTTCTATTGCAGTGAGAGAGGTCATGGACAAATTTTTTGTCCTAAGCTTAAGAGAGCTAATAAAACAAGTTTATACAGGCCGGGATGGCAAAAAGCCAATTTTAAAAAGGCTTCACGAGGCATAAACCTTGTGGAAATGCACTGTTTTCGGCATCTTCGTCGAACCAAGACGAACCTCTAAACTTTTATGAGGAAGACGAAGTGGATCTACTTGCCATAGCGACAACAATGGAAGGCCCAAAGGACTCTAGATGGATAATGAATACAAGAGCGTCTGCCCATATGTGCTGGAAGAAGAGTATATTCAAAAATTTGAAATCAACACCAGAAAAAAATATTTACTATGCATGTGGCATGAGTGTCCAGACTCGTGCTATAGGTGATCTATAGAGGGGAAAGAAACTGAAAGGACTCTTCACAATGTCCTCTTTGTCCCCGACTTTAAGTAAAAATATGTTTTCTACGTCTTTGGTAGAGAGTAAAGGCTTTGCGCGGTGTTGTGCACTCAGATGAGTTGTGGCATAAAAGATTAGGCCATGTAAATTTTGATAGTCTGAGAAAAATGGTCCTTGTTGGCAAAATAGATGGTATCTCTGTAACCAATCAGCCGGTTAAAACGTGTGATGGTTCTGCTTTAGGCAAAATACACAGACTGCCATTCCCTACGGAGTCAGAACATCGGTCAACTAGACTTTTACAACCAATTCATTCTGATGTTTTTGGTCCTGCAAAGGTACCATCTGCCAAGGGGGTGCCATTCCCTACGGAGTCAAAACATCGGTCAACTAGACTTTTACAACAAATTCATTCTGATGTTTTTGGTCCTGCAAAGGTACCATCTGCCAGGGGGGTGAAATATATGGTCACCTTCACAGACGATTTTTCCACGTTTACAAAATTTTATTTCATGAAAGAAAAGAGCGAGGTGTTCAGTCACTTCAAACACTATAAGGCGTGGGTGGAGAAACTACATAATTTGCCAATTCTGGCACTCACATCGGACAATGGTGGGGAATAGACATCGAAGGAACTTGAGAACTTTTTACTCGAGGAAGGTATAAGTCATCTGTTGACTGTTCAATATTCACCCGAACAAAATGGACTTTCAGAGAGATTAAATACAACCCTCACAGAGAGCTTTAGGTCAATATTCACCCGAATAAAATAGAGTTCCAAATAGATTAAATAGAACCCTCACAAAGAGCTATAGGTCAAAGCTTGCAGGTAAAAATGTGGATCCGAATTTATGGTTTGAGGCTCTAAATTTTGCAGTTTATATTAAGAATAAAATAGGATCTGGATCTGTACAAACTACGCCTTATGAAATTTGGACTGGCAGGAAACCCAATGTTAATCATTTTAAAGTTTTTGGTAGTAAATGTTTCATTTTAGATACATCACAAGATAGATGGAAAATGGAACCTAAAGGGTTACTAGGTATTCTGCTAGGATATGATGACCACTCCAAAGGATATAGGGTCTTTGTCTTTGAGAAACATAAGATAATTATGGCTTGAAATATTATTGTGAAGGATTAGTTTGATTTGGAAGATTTATTCACCTTGACAGATGTACAAAAACAACAAAAGGTGCAAGTGTATAACATTCTGGACTATAATCAGCCTATTGTCAAACAATTATACGATACTCCAATTTTTGAACAGTCTACTGAGGTTTATCCGGACTCTCGGCAAGTTCAGTTCGAGCAAGGACAACAACGATCAATACCTACGGATCAAAACCAGCGACAGAAACGGAATGCGAGAGATCCGACGATCTCAGCCTCAGAATTTCCAAGGGGAAAGAGATCCAGAGGCTGTTGCAAGTAAGCTCTCACTTTGTCTACTCGGCAGCCTCAGAGGAGCCTCTAACTATGCGGAAGGCCTTCTCATCACCAAAGCAAAATCATTGGATCGAGGCAGCAAACAATGCAATGAACTCGATCATGGAAGCTCAAACATGGGAGCTTGTGGACCTTCCTCGAGACCGAAAAGCGATCGGCAGCAAATGGGTATTCAAGGTGAAGTTAAATCTCGATAACACCATTGAACGATATAAGGCTACGCTTGTAGCAAAAAGGGTATAAACCAAAAATAAAAAATTGATTTTGAAGCAACATTTTCTCCGGTTGTAAGATTTCCGACAATTGGGATCTTGCTATCCCTAGCTGCTATGGAATATATTGAAATACATCAGATGGATGTAAAAACGGCTTTCTGAGCTTGAAGAGACAATTTACATGCAGCAACCTAAAATGTATGCTGAGCAAGAAAAAGAACACTTAGTATGCTAATTGTTGAAATCTCTATACGGTCTAAAACAAGCCCCCAGGCAATGGAATCTGAAGCTTGACGAATTCTTAACTAGCCTAAGATTTTAAAGGATAAACTCTCATCATTCTGTTTACGTTCTGTTTACATTCTAAAAGGTGAGGATAGGATAATATGTATAGCAGTGTATGTAGATGATCTACTATTAATTAGCAAATCAATTGCTAAAATTAACAAAATCAAAGCTGCTTTAAATTCATGGTTCCAGGAGAAAGACCTCGGTGAGGCAAAATATATTTTGGGTAAGCAAGTAGAAAAAGATAGAAATAAGAGATAAATAAAGTTGACTCAAAAAGAGGCTAATGGAAACATGTTAGATGAGTATGGAATGCGTGGGGCAAAAGGGTGTGTAACTCCAATGGAGTTTCGGCAGAAGTTAGAGGGAGAAGAGACAAAACCGGGTGTTATTGTTAGTGATATTTATAGTCAGGGGAGGATGATCATATGACACTAATACCTTACAGACAAATAGTGGGAAGTTTAATATATTTTATGAACTGTACCTGTCCTGATATTGCTGCAGCGGTTGGGGTACTAAGTAGAAGTCTAGAAAATCCAAGAAAAATTGATTGTGATGCAGCAAGGAGAGTCTTAAGATATTTAGCAGGAACAAAAGACCTCAAACTCACACTAGGCCGAGGAGAAGTGAATCGACAAACATGGAGTGATGCAAGCTATGGCGACATGCCAAGTCGAAAATCCACCATGGGATTTGTTCAACAAATTGGGAACGGGACTAGCTGCTGGAGCATCAAACTTCCAAAGGTCACGGCACGGTCGAGAATGGAGTCAGAATACATGGCAGCGAGCTCGGCCCTCAAATAACTGTTATGGGTGAAATCCATGTTGCAAGAATTGGGATACATGCAGGTTGGACCACAGATGATCTGGTGTGATAACCAGGCTGCCATTGCCATCGCCTCTTACCCGAGTCACCACTTCAAGAGTAAGCACATGGATGTAAGATAACACTTTGTAAGAAAAAGTGTTTTCCCGGGTGATTAAATTATGCTATTTGCCAGATGCAAAAATGATTGATGATATGCTCACGAAGGCTCTTCCTGCTCCTAAGCTGAAGTATTGTAGGGATGTAGTGGGACTAGGTGACTAGCTAAAGTTGTTGCGCTGCCATATTGCGCTAGTCCAACATCGAGATACAGTGGGACTAGTTGACTAGCTGATTTGCTGCGTTGCTATGCTACCATGCTGCGCTATTTCAACATATCAGATGCGCTGCTCTGACATCGCAGCTACGCTGATACATTGAGTCTAAAGCTTTAGGGGAGTGTTGATTTTGGAAAGCTTTAAATCTCAGTAAATTAGTTTGACGCGAAAAAGATTGTAATTTGTAGCGTAAGTTTCACAAGGACACACGTCATCACTTGAGTGTAGTATAGGAAAACGCAACTGCGACGCATACAGAACACCGCAGCTGCAATGCAGACAGAACGGCGCAGCTGCGATGTAGAACAACGCAGCTGCGACGTAGACACGACGCAGAGAGGACAACGCAGCTGCGATTATTTTGGATATGATCCGTACGAACAACGCAGCTGCGTTTATCTTCGATATGATTCGATACAAGACAACGCAGCCGCGTGTAATATAGATGGGATTCGGTATGGGACAAAGCAGCTGCGATTAATATGAATCTAGTCAACGGATGAGATTCATAAGAGTATCACAAGTGACTTAGCTGACAAGTATTTGTACAATCACTAAGTATAGATTTTGAGTAATACTGACTGTACGGTGGTAGATTTGGATTGGCGCGATAAGGAATACTCAGATCTCAGAAGATAGTATTGGACGTACCTCTCAGGTACAATTGTATCGGCGGTACAATTTTGAGTAGATACTCACTGCGAGTATAAGACTTAGAACTTACAGCGTTTTATGTATCCAGACATCCAAGTAGTAAAATTACAAACAGTTTTTGGGAAACTTCTGAGTATTCTATCTTGAGCATTGTTGAGTCAATTGTGTTGAAACTTTAGGAGTTGTCATTGTTTATGTTGCTCTATATTGTGATAGAGTTTTGTGAATTTTTTATGCTTGTGTGAGATTTGGTGAACACTTGAAAAAAGTTGTTTGGTAGGATTTTTGATAGCTTCTGAGAGTGTATCATGTAACCTTCTTATACTACTGCTGCTCGTCCACCTGCACCGGTGGTTGTAGAACAACAAATGATACTAATTTTTTCATTATTATATTTAAGGTAAGGTTTAATTAGTGTAAAAAAATATAACATAAGTTCGTTTTAAATAGTGTGGAGTACGGACGACGTCCGACCGTGCAAAATTGTACCTTTATAAGTAAAAAGGTACAAATAATGATTTAATACAATCACGCTTGCACGTGAAATTGCACTAAACAAAAAATCAATCATATCGAAAAAAAGCCGTTCGCGCAACTCTCGTATGTTGACAGCATCGTCGTCAGTGTGAACATTAATTGACATTATGTTGAAATTATTAGTTTTATATGGTATTTTCTAGGTCTAAATTTAGTACAAATAGAAGAAGGAAAAAAGGCGGACAGCCTGTCTCCACCTCCTCTCTCTACCTACCATACTTGTCGTAGTCACTGAGGGATAGAGAGGGTGGCTGAGCCATGGCTGTCTTAGCTTAAGCAGGCAAGGCTAAAGAGTGACTTATGTCACTCTTAACAAAAGGTTGAGTCCAGCAGGACTCGAACCTCCGACCGGCAGAGCGCGGCGTAGCTTACTATAGCCAGTCATCGTAGAATTCGGTTAGATAATTAGGTTTGATATATATTTACCAGTGTTACGTTCATGAATTCGTAACGAAATTGAACTTTACGTTTATGGACGTGGCATGACGGGGCCACGCGGAGGGATGACATTTGGTCGCGAATCTGGCGAACATAAGATGGCTTTTGTGGACACGCGTCCACTTAATGGCTGCCGTATATACGTACAAAAGTACATCGGCCATAGTACTTTCCGTACTTCTGGTGATCTGATTGTTAGTACTTCAAAGATAAAGGGTGAGGGATTTAGGACTTATAGAATTTGGGATGGGTACCTCTCTCCTTGAGAGTTGTATAACGATTTTCCGGCATAACTAAACTGCTGGTTGGCCATTTTCAGTGATTTTTTTTGCTACGGACTCAAGGGAGTCCACGCTGTATAGGGTTGCAGTCAAATTGTCATTTTACCTTTCTGGACAGCAGTGGTTGTGGCTTGAAGTGGGTTAGTTAAATACTATCTAGAGGCTTCTTATATTTTGTGGTCCAATGGAGGACACATAATTCCAGGTTATGGGCCCACCCTCTAGGGTGCCCACCTTTAATGGATCTGGGTTCATCTATTGGGAAGCCATGATGATGGGATCTTTGTGCGAAAAACGATACAGGGGTATTGTCAGTGGACAAGTGAAAGGTCCACCTTCGGGAACTCCAAGAGGATTTGGACGAGTAAGGTTTCCTGTATAAACCGCTGCCTCAGCGGATGAGGCAAATGATAGGGACAGCAGTGTGTCCGAAAAGGGGAAAGGGAAGGAGACACCCCTCACTCCTATTGCCACAGTCCGGGGAGCAGCGATCGTGAAGACCGCGGAGAACGATACTCAAATGTGGGAGGATGTAAACATGGCTGCCAAGAATTTCATTCTGAGGCACCTCACTCAAGCTTTGGCCACTCCTCATCTTCACATTTACAAGGTCGAGGAATTGTGGGTGAGTTTGGTGGAGATTTATTGAGCTGGAACTATTCAGGAGCTCCAGTTGGCTGAGCAATAGCTAGTGAGTTACACTTACACAAGAGGAAAGATGCTAGATTACTGTAATGATCTTTCTTGTTTGTATATGGAGATGGAAAGTGTCGGGTGGAGAGGTACAATGAAAATGAAAGTTAACACCCTTATCATGAAGTTACCAGATGAGTACGAGAACATAGTGTACCGAGTAGAGGAAATGGCTAATAGTTCATGGAAATGGAACACAGTGGTCAGGATAATACTGGTGCAGGAAAACACAATAGAGATTAGTAGAGGAGGAAAGAGCATTCAAGCTCTAGCAATAGGAGGGGATCGATGGGGGAAGGACTCGAAGAAACCGTAAAAAGGGGAAAGAGATAATTCTGGAGGACCGAGGCCCCCAAAGGGTCTTTGTCATTTTTGCAAAAAGTCGGGACACTTCATCGCAGATTGTGTCAAGCTGTCGGAGCTAAGGCTCCAAGAGAACCGTGGAGGGAGTTCTTCCGGAGGGAAGAAAAAGGCACTTGTGGTTACAAAAGTGACAGGAGAAACCGAGGATGAGTCTTCTGACGAGGATGGGGAGCTTCTTCTTGACGAGAGCCTAGAGGAGAAGGAGATCCCTCGGAGACAGAAGTGTGCCCTTGGAGCAATTCGGGAAGCTCCACAGGAAGGATGGATCATCGACTCAGGTGCATCCATGCATATGTGTCGTGATAAGGAACTCTTCACTAAGCTAAGAAAGATCCCTATTGTAGAGATAGAGTATGGGGATGGAAAAGTGGTTACTACGGATCTAGTGGGATCAGTAGATCTGAAAGTCTTAGTGGAGGGTAAGATTTCTATACTTACATTCTCAAATGTACTCTACATTCCTCATCTTAGTAAAAATCTTGTCTCTACTTCTGTGTTAGATGAGAAAGAGTTTGATACCTTCACTAGAAAGGGAGTCTATACAGCTAAGTATAGGGATGATGTTTACTTCACGACAGATAAGGGTAGCCAAAGAATGTTTAGGCTTAACCTGAGTAATGAAAAGAAGAATGCTTACTATGTTGGTGTTTCTAAGTTAATGATTTGGCATAAGCGGTTGGGGCATGTACATTTTGATAGGTTGAGTGAAATGAAAAAGCTTGGGGTAGTAGAAGTCATTCTGTTTGGGAATAATGAAATGATGGATGATTGTAGTGGCTGTGCTCAAGGTAAGGCTCACGGACTTCAATTTCCCAAAGCCGCCATATATAGAGGTGAGAAAGTATTAGATTTGGCCCACACAGATATTTGGGAACCTCCAAAAGTACCTTCGGTTGGAGGAAAAAGGTTTATGATGACAATAACCGATGACAAGTCTACATACTCTGGAGTATACTTACTTCAAAGAATATAAAGCATGGAGTGAGAAGTTGCATGAAACCCCCATTAAGAGGACAAGGAGTGATAATGGGGGGGAATATACCTCTAACCAGTTTGAGGAATATCTGAGAGATGAGGGAGTACAACACCAAAAAACCGTACCATATAACCCGGAACAAAATGGGGTAGCTGAGAGATTGAATCGAACACTAGGAGATAGTGCATGTAGTATGTTGGCCGACAAGAAAATATGAAAGAGATTTTGGGCAGAAGCCATGAACTGTGCGAACTACATTAAGAATAGAGTCCTTACCTCAGCTGTAAAGGGAGTGACACTTTATGAGAGATGGGTTGGAAGGAATCCAAATATCTCACTCCTTAAAGTATTCGGTAGCCAAGTTTACAGTCTTGACACGGATAGGAAAAACTGGAAACTAGATGCTAAGGGAAAACCTGGATACTTTGTGGGATATGATGAGGATGTTAATGGATATACAGTCTATGACTTAGCAAAGAAAGATATCATTCTGGTCAAACACTTAGTTGTCATGGATGAAGGGAAGTCATTTGACCCCTTCAAATATACAAAGAAGACAAGAATCAGATTTGAGTCCGGAAGTGAGGAGAACTCGGTCGTTCCTGAAAGGGACATAAGTGAAACGGTGATTGCAGATTCAAGGGAGATCCGAGATACAAGAGATTCACCGGAAACGTCACATACCCTTATGGACTTCGAGGAGATATTAGACGTGGGACCAAAACCAGCTTCTATGGACAAGGGAGCCGATGAGACAGTGAGGAGAAATCCAAGACTTCCATCCATTCTAGCTTCAAAGTTTCAAGGAGGGAGAAAGAGCAGCAAAAGGTTAAAGGAAAAACAGGCCGGCCATAAGGTAACTAAGCTATCTCACCCAGATGAGCCTCAGTCTTACTCAAAGGCAGTGAATAGTTCGGAGAAAGAAAGATGGATTAGAGCCATAAATGATGAGATGGCCTCCATCATGGAAGCAAATACTTAGGAACTAGCGGATTGTCCTCCAGACATAAAACCTATTGGGTGTAAATGGGTAATTAAACTAAAACTAAACCCAGATAATACCATTGAGAGGTATAAGGCTCGATTGGTAGCGAAGGGGTTCACCCAAAAAGAGGGGATTGACTATGAGGAGACCTTTGCTCCAGTTGTTCGGTTCTCATCGGTAAGGATTCTCCTCAGTCTGGCCCCAGCGCAAGACATGGAAATACACCAGATGGACATTAAGACTGCTTTTCTTAATGGTGAGTTAGAGGAAGAAATTTTTATGAGGCAACCCGAGGGGTTTGTGGAAGAAGGAGAAGAGAGTAAAGTCTGCAGGCTCATAAAGTCCTTATTTGGACTGAAGCAGGCTCCCCGACAGTGGAATAAGAAACTAGATGAGTTACTCACCGGTCTAGGATATATCCGGATCAGCTCTGACCATTCTATCTATATGTTTGAAGATGAGAATGGTGTCATTTTTATTGCAATTTATGTGGATGATCTGCTTGAGTTGAGTAAATCTTTGGAAAAAATCGATAAGTTAAAGAAAGATCTTAGACGCAGATTTGATATGAAGGATTTAGCGGAGGCAAGATTTATTTTGGGGATTCAAATGGAGAGAGATAGGTGGAAGAAGATGAAATTCTGTGGTCTCCATTGACCCACAGAATGAGCAGCCTATGTAAAGCCTCTAGGATAATATTTGCCCCTTCTACTTTCCCACTGAATAAGCGCCGCCCAGGCACACAAATATTCTGACCACTCTCACCCTTGTGAGGACAAGACTCCCCTGAGTCAAACGCAAAAAGAATCACTGAATTTGCTCACCCGAGCAGTAAGTTATGGCTGGTCAAAGATGACCTTTATAGTTACAAGCTCTCTTAGAGAGAGAGGTACCTAAATATTACTAAGTCTCGGTCTGCCTACTCACGACTACCTACTATTAAACCCTAGTCCAATAGGAACACTATAAAGTACAAGAAGGTACAATGGGCGATGTACTTATTGTACAACTATTGTACGACAAGGTCTACAAGGTGACACCTGTCATATCGGAAGCCATGGTTCCTCCTCCCATCTTCTCCGGTATCAAATAATGTGGCGCCACGTGGCACCGCGTGACGCTATATCCGTATGCCGCCGAAAAGCTCACTTCGCGTGGCGGCTTTAATGCCGGCCGTCCGATCAAAACATATTTTACACGGTTCAGATTCGCGTACATGCAGAAATTGCTCATTTTGGTTAGTCTGCTGTTAATTAGCTGTTTCGTTAATGTTTATATATTTATGAAACCCATCACGTGTATCGTTTTGTAACGCCTTAATGGTTAAGGCGTTAGGCTGTAAAGAGTCTAGAGGACACAAGTTCAAATCTAGACCTAGGCATCATTTTATCCAAAATACCCTTATCTGCAAAAACTGCCACTTTCTAAATATGGCGGCAGCCATGGCGCGCCTTTGATCCTCACTCTCTTTCTTTAAAACAAAACTAAAATAGGGAAGTGAACTATTAATTACCTCTTTTCAACACTCCCCTTAATTCCTAGTCACTTTTCAATTTTAATCCACAGTTTTCTCTGCAATAAATCAACTTAGGGGAAGGCACTGCTTTTGTCATCATGTCTGCAATCATTTCTCTATCAGTTTTATGAACCAGTTTAATAATTTTATTTTCTACCTTCTCTCTGACAAAGCTTAGTCTAATATCCATATGCTTAGCTTTGAAGTGATGTTTCGGATTAGCTGCAATAGAGATAGCAGCTTGATTATCACAAAAAACATTTTGAGTTCCAGACTTCATGAACCCAAGTTCTTCAAGAAGGGATTTAACCCACATTAATTCTTTGGTGGCAGCACAGGAAGCCATGTATTCAACCTCCATAGTGGACTGAGCAACTACTTTTTGATGCTTGCTACTCCAACAACATGCACCGGATCCAATTTGCAACACATATCCAGTCGTACACCTCCTTAAAGGCACATCTCCATAACTGGCATCACTCCAAGTGGTGATGTCAGTGTGCTCCCCTCCCAAATGCAACCATAATTCCCTTGTCCCCACCAGATACCTCATCACCCTTTTGGCAGCCTCCCAATCTCTCTTTGTTGGTTCATTTAGATTTCTACTAAGGACACCTACAGCTGCAGCTATATCCGGACGGGTACAGTTCATAAAATAAATTAAACTGCCTACAATCTGCCGATAAGGGATATTTTCCATAAATTTTCTTTCTATCTCGTCCATCTCATCATTAATGATGAATATTCCTCCCTCTTCACTCCCCTCACTCACTTTCTTCAAATCCATGGGAGTAGTACATCCGTTTGCTTTCTCCATTTGAAATTTTTCTAGCATATTACCGATTGCTTCTTTTTGAGTGAGTCTTATAATTCTATTCCCTCTATCTCTCTCCATCTGAATTCCCAAAATGTACTTTGCTTCGCCAAGATCTTTCATATCAAAACTGCTTCTAAGATCCCGTTTTAGTTTGTTAATTTTATCTAAGGACTTGCTTAAGACCAACAAATCATCCACATAAATAGCAATAAATATCACTCCATTCTCATCCTCAAATAAATATATAGAGTGATCTGAACTAATTCTGATATACCCCAAACCGGTCAGAAATTCGTCGAGCTTTATATTCCACTGTCGCGGGGCTTGCTTAAGCCCATAGAGTGATTTTATCAGTTTGCAAACTTTGTTTTCTTCCCCACTTTCCACGAATCCTTCCGGTTGCCTCATGTAAATTTCTTCTTCCAACTCTCCGTGCAAAAAGGCAGTTTTAATATCCATCTGGTGGATTTCCATATCCTCCGCTGCGGCTATACTTAAAAGGATTCTAACATAAGGAAATCTGACTACAGGTGCAAAGGTTTCTTCGTAGTCTATCCCCTCTTTCTGTGTATAACCTTTTGCAACTAACCTAGCTTTGTACCTCTCAATGGTATTATCCGGGTTTAATTTAAGTTTAAACACCCACTTACATCCGATCGGTTTTCGGTCCGGTGGACAATCTACCAACTCCCATGTAGGCTTCCATGATAGAGGCCATTTCTTCATTTATAGCTGTGATCCACCGGCTACTTTCTGGAGTGTTTATGGCCTCTAAGTATGTTTGAGGTTCATCTGGGTGAGACATCTTTGTGAGTTGGTTATTTACTTGTCTTTCTTGAAGTCGTTTACTACTTCTTCTTCCCCCTTCAAAATCGGACGCTGGTATGGAAGGCATTCTTGGGTTTCGTTTTGGGAAATTTTCAGCTTCCCTATCTTCCAATTCCGGTGTCTCATCAAGTTCCTCATCGGTTTCCACTTCGTATTGTGGCGTTGCCTCGGATGTTGTCCTTTCCTCCTTCTCCTTTGGTAGATCTGCAGATTTTTCTTTTTCTCCCTCTTCCTTCTCTTCATTTTCAAAGTCAAAGTCAGAAAACTGATCCGTTTCAAATCTGATTTTGACTTCCTTATTATATTTGAATGGATCAATGGACTTCTCTTCATTCATCACCACTATGTGTTTTACCAAAATTATATCTCTCTTTTTCAAGTCATACACTCGGTATCCTTTTGTGCTCTCATCATATCCTACAAGATATCCTGGTTTCCCTCTTCCCTCTAACTTCCATTTAGTCTTATCGGAATCCAAACTGTAGACTTGACTTCCGAACACTCTCAAACTAGACAAATCAGGCTTTCTTCCTGTCCACCTCTCATACGGAGTTTTCTCTTTATTTGCTGAAGTTAGGACTCTATTTTTGATGAAATTAGCATAGTTCATAGACTCAGCCCAAAGCTGCAGCCCTATCCTCTTATCACTTAACATACTTCTGGACATATCTCCTAAAGTTCTATTCACTCTTTCTGCTACCCCATTTTGTTCCGGATTATAGGGAACAGTTTTCTCATGATGAATTCCTTCTTCTTTAAGATATTCTTCAAAATCCCTTGAGGTGTATTCTTTCTCATTATCACTTCTTATCTCTTTTATTGAGGTTTCATGTAGCTTTTCACTCCATACTTTATACTCTTTGAAACATCTTAATACCTCTGACTTATGTCTGAGAAAGTATACCTTTGTGTATCTAGACCAATCATCTGTGATAGTTAACATCAATCTTTTCCCCCCATGTGAGGCATACCTAGCAGGTCCCCAAACATCAGTGTGAACTAGATCTAATACTTTCTCTCTCCTAAATGTGGTTGCCTTTGGAAATGGAAGTCTATGAATCTTCCCTTGGGCACATCCACTACAATCATCAAAGGTCTCATCATCTTCAAAAGTAATACCCTCCACTATTCCATTTTTCTTCATTTTCTTTAATCTATCTAGATGCACATGCCCCAACCTTTTATGCCAAAGCATCATCTCACTTGCACACGAGTAGAGAACTCTCTTTTCATTGCAAAGTACAATTCTGAACATTCCTTGACTGCCCTTCTCAGCTATGAAATAAACCTCATTATCAAAGCTTGCTGTGAAGATTCCTTTCCTAGTTCCTGTTTCAAACTCCTTTTCATCTAGGACAGCTGTTGAGACTAGGTTCTTGCTAAGTTGTGGAATGTAAAGAACGTCTGAGAGTGTTACAATTGAGGCCTTTCCATCAACTAGAACCTTCAAGTCAACAGTTCCAACAAGACTTGTGGTTTCTACTCTACCATCTCCGTACTCTATCTCAACTGTTGGGATCTTTCTCAGTTTAGTGAACCACCGCTTATCTTTGCATATATGCATTGAAGCCCCTGAGTCTATGATCCACCCATCCTCGGGTGGATCCCTCTTACCTCCGAATGCACACTTTTGTCTCCGTGGAATGTCGACATGCTTTTCAGTGTTTTTCGGATTAAGGAGAAGCTCCTCAAGCTCCTCTTCAGGTTCAGTTTTTCCTTCCACTTCCTCATCAAGAACTTGAGTCAGGAAAGCCTTTTTCTTTCCTCCGTCCTTTGAAGTTCCTTGACCATCTTTCAGTCGAAGATCTGCAAGTCTGACACAATCTGCCATATAGTGTCCCGGTTTCTTGCAGAAGTGACATAATCCTCCTCGAGAAGTTCCTCTCCCCTATCTATCAAATCTGCCACCTCCTTTCCTCTTCCACCAAAGTTGCGATAAGGATCTTTCCCTCTCTCCTCATCACGCTTCCGCCAATCAGCTCCTGCAGACAATGCTTGAACACTTGGACTCCCTCTCCTAAGCTCTATGGTGCTTTCTTTCACTAAAATCATTCCCACAGTGTCATCCCAATTCCAATTGCTATCTCCTATGTCCTGCAAACGGTTAATGATATTCTCATACTCTTCAGGTAGTTTCATCATTAATGTGTTCACTCTTTGTCTCTCAGACCATGAGTTACCTGCACTCTCTAACTCTCCAAACAATGCTCCTAAATCATTGCAATAATTATCCATACTTCCTCCCTTATAAGTATAAGCTGCAATCTTATTTTCTGCCAACTGTTGCTGCTGCAATGATCCACTCTTATATTTGTTAACTAGTGATATCCACATCTGAGATGAAGATTTGACATGCATAAGGGGAATGGCAATGCCCTTTGCTACACTTTTAAGAATTAAGAGCTTAGCAACCTTGTCTTTGTAGTTCCACTTTTCATACTCTGATCTTTCGGTCTGAACCCTTGTCGTTGTTGCTGGTGGTGCTGCTGCCGGTATCGCCTTCGGCAATGGTGTTACTTGAGTTGCAACTCTTTCCTTTTCTCCTTCCATGACAATCTCTTCTCCTTCCTCATCTTCATCCTCGGTGATGGTGGCAGCTGTTCTACCAACTGTAGAGGCGGAGGTGCCAGAAAAACGTGTCCCTCCAAACCCAGGTGGAGGTGGGCATCGAATTTGTCCAGACACTATGCCCCATAAATGCTTCTCAAATAGTTCTCCCTCCATCATCATTTCCCAATAAAGAAAGTCTGATCCATCAAATATGGGCACCCTAGAGGGTGGGCCCATAACCTGAAATTCTGTGGTCTCCATTGACCCACAGAATGAGCAGCCTATGTAAAGCCTCTAGGATAATATTTGCCCCTTCTACTTTCCCGCTGAATAAGCGCCGCCCAGGCACACAAATATTCTGACCACTCTCACCCTTGTGAGGACAAGACTCCCTTGAGTCAAACGCAAAAAGAATCACTGAATTTGCTCACCCGAGCAGTAAGTTATGGCTGGTCAAAGATGACCTTTATAGTTACAAGCTCTCTTAGAGAGAGAGGTACCTAAATATTACTAAGTCTCGGTCTGCCTACTCACGACTACCTACTATTAAACCCTAGTCCAATAGGAACACTATAAAGTACAAGAAGGTACAATGGGCGATGTACTTATTGTACAACTATTGTACGACAAGGTCTACAAGGTGACACCTGTCATATCGGAAGCCATGGTTCCTCCTCCCATCTTCTCCGGTATCAAATAATGTGGCGCCACGTGGCACCGCGTGACGCTATATCCGTATGCCGCCGAAAATCTCACTTCGCGTGGCGGCTTTAATGCCGGCCGTCCGATCAAAACATATTTTACACGGTTCAGATTCGCGTACATGCAGAAATTGCTCATTTTGGTTAGTCTGCTGTTAATTAGCTGTTTCGTTAATGTTTATATATTTATGAAACCCGTCACGTGTAGCGTTTCGTAACGCCTTAATGGTTAAGGCGTTAGGCTATAAAGAGTCTAGAGGTCACAAGTTCAAATCTAGACCTGGTCAGAATATTTGTGTGCCTGGGCGGCGCTTATTCAGCGGGAAAGTAGAAGGGGCAAATATTATCCTAGAGGCTTTACATAGGCTGCTCATTCTGTGGGTCAATGGAGACCACAGAATTTCAAAGTTAAAGAAAGATTTTGGAAGCAAATTTGATATGAAGGATTTAGGGGAGGCGAGATATATTTTGGGGATTCAGATGGAGAGATATAGGGGGAAAAAGATTATCAGACTCACTCAGAAAGAAGCAATAGGTAATATGCTTGAGAAATTCCAGATGGAAAATGCTAACAGTTGTACCACTCCCATGGACTTGAAAAAAATAAGTGATCGGAGTGCAGTAGGAGGAGTGATGATCTTAGATGATTAGATGAGTCCAAAAAAGAGAGAATTTATGAAGTCTATCCCCTACAAACAGGTCGTAGGAAGTTTAATCTATTTTATAAATTTTACCAGACCGAACATAGCGGTAGCAGTTGGAGTATTTAGTAGGAGTCTTAATGATCTTAGGAAGAGAGACAAGGAGGCAGCCAAGAGAGTCATGAGATATCTGGTAGGAACCAGAGAGTTAAGGTTGCATTTGGGAGGGGAGCACACTGATATCACCACTTGGAGTAATGACAGTTATGGGGAGGCACTTATGACAAGATGCACTTCTGGGTATGTGTTGTATGTTGGGGAAGGTGTATGTTGTTGGAGTAGTAAGCAACAAAAGGTGGTTGCTCTGTCCACTATAGAGGCTGAGTACATGGCCTCTTGTTCTGTTGTGAAAGAGTTGATGTGGGTCAAGTCTTTGCTGCAAGAACTGGGGTATATGAAGGAGGGAGTGCATGAAGTATTTTGTGATAATCAAGCTGCCATTGCAATTGCAGCTAATCCAAAACATCATTTTAAGGCTAAACATATGGACATAAGATTAAGTTTTGTAAGAGAAAAAGTTGAGAAAAAAAACATGAATCTTGTATATAGATCTGATGAGGAAATGGTAGCTGATATGATGACAAAACTGGTGCCTTCTCCCAATTTAAAATACCGCAGAGAAAAGTGTGGATTAAAACTGAAATTTAAATTGGACTAGAAAATAAGGGGAGTGTTGAAATTAATAGGTATATGGTATTTTCTAGGTCTAAATTTAGTACAAAAAGAAATAGGAAAAAAGGCGGACAGCCTGTCTCCACCTCCTCTCTCTACCTACCATACTTGTCGTAGTCACTGAGGGATAGAGAGGGTGGCTGAGCCATGGCTGTCCTAGCTTAAGCAGGCAGGGCTAAAGAGTGACTTATGTCACTCTTAACAAAAGGTTGAGTTCGACAGGACTCGAACCTCCAACCGGCAGAGCGCGGCGTAGCCGTTAGTTCTAGCTAGTGTGTTGTAGAAGTCCGTTAGAATACATTAGGTTTTATATATATTTAAACAGTGTTACGTTCATGAATTCGATTAACAGAATGGTCACTTTGGCGTTTATAGACGTGGCATGACGTGGCGCCACGCGGAGGGATGACATTTGGTCGCAGGAATTCCAGCGAACATAAGGACAAGTTAAAAGTGGACACGCGTCCACTTAATGGCGTTGGCGTATATAGGCCGTACAAAAAGTACATCGGCCATAGTACTTTTCTGTACCCTACAGTGATCCGATTGGTTCGTATTTCAATAGATAGGGGTTGTGAGAGGGATTTAGGACTTAGAGAATTTGGTAGATAGGTACCTCTCTCCCTTTGAGAGTTTCTATAAACTTGGCATTTTTGCCGACTCATAACTAATCGGCTGGTTGGCCGTTTTCAGTGATTCTTTTTGCTACGGACCCAGGGGAGTCTAGGCTGCATAGGGGTGCAGTCAAACTGTCATTTTGCCTTCTTGGAGAGTAGTGGTTGTGGCTTGAAGTGGGTTAGTTAAATACTATCTAGAGGCTTCTTGTATTCTGTGGTCCAATGGAGGACACAGAGTCTAGGCTGCATAGGGGTGCAGTCAAACTGTCATTTTGCCTTCTTGGACAGTAGTGGTTGTGGCTTGAAGTGGGTTAGTTAAATACTATCTAGAGGCTTCCTGTATTCTGTGGTCCAATGGAGGACACAGAATTGCACATTCAGCGCGACAAATAGTTTTAACGTCATAATGACGTCAAAACTTTACGGACGGACAGATTTGGTACATCTACGTAATTTAGCGTTCATAATTTTAGCGCGGATAATTATTGCCGACATAACCCAATATAGAGTACTTAAATAAGTTAGAGTAAACTTCCTCTGTGAAAAAGTTATATCACATAAATTAGAGTTCATTACCCTAATTGTTGTTTTTGGTTTTTTTACTCTAATTTTTTCATTACTCTAATTACGATTTGCGTTGTTATTATGTTTCTACACAAGTTATTTCATAACGCTAATACGATTCATGGTGTAAGCTTCCTCTTTCAAATTTGACGCAATATAAAAGTCAACCATAGTCGACGATTTAAGAATTCAAAAGAAAAATATTTGGAGACGGAGAACATCCGACAAGTTTATTCAGCAAGCTTAAAACCAACCTCCCTGTATTTTATATTTTATTTTATATTTGCATTATTTTATGCCACATGTTTTGTTAAGTTGTTTCCTTGAAGATGTCCTCCCACTCTCACGAAACGCACGAAATCCTATCTTGGGATTTGGTCATTACAGTACTGTATTATTGAAAGTCAAACCTGAATATTGTTGACTATGGTTTTGGATAGTCAAAAGGTCGGTGGAAGATTGAAATTGAAATGTACACCGTGCGTCGCTATTGGCCTATTGCTCATTAGGGTTTTTCGCCATTTTGGGTGAACCTCCAGTACACCCCGCGAACTGTAATTAGAGTAAAGGAAAAATTAGAGTAAAAAAAGAGAAAAAAATAATTAGAGTTATGAACTCTAGTTTGTGTGATAAAACTTTTTCAAAAAGGAATTTACTCTAATTTATTTATGTATTCTAATTTGACGCGCTGAATATCTCTACTGTAAATTAGGTATTAGTACAGAATCTGACAAAACGTACAGTTTATCGTTACTTTGACGTTTACACTACGCGGTTTGTTAAAACGCAGTTACATGATAACGGCCTGTATTAAATCATTATTTGTTATTTTTTACTTAATAAAGTACAATTTTGCAAGGTCACATTGACCGTACGCCACACTATTTATAACGGCGCTGTATTAGAGTTATTAAAGCTCATTGAAAATGTACCTTAAATAGTATAATGAAAAATTTAGAATCATTTACTCTATTTAACGTGATAGAGTTGAAATTTAGGGCGACTGAATTAGCGTTGTTTACTCTAATTATGATTCGCGGTGTACTGTAGAGAAAAAGTGGACGAGGCCTTAAAACATTTTTTGCCGTGTGCACTTATCGGATTTTATATCCGACGGTTGCGATTGAAAGACGAAATTGTCAGCGTCGCTTCGGCGACTTCCAATCGAAAACCGGAAGTGTGCACGGAAACAAATGTTTGTGGCGAAAAAAGTGATGTCTTTGCCATCCACTTTTTGGTTCCCATGTTACTCGGATGGTGTACGATTTCAAAATCAGCGGCTTCGCTGCGACTGTTAAAGCAGAAAGTTAGCGTTGGCAGCCTATATTTTAGGCTATTCACGTGTGCCGTTTTTTACAAAATTCCGGAGCAGGTGAAAAAGAGATGTCATGTGGCGCTTAGTATTAATCTCATTTGTTGCGATTAAGTCAGCGGGATTTAAAGTTGAGATAGTGCAATTTATCTCATTTACTAAGATTTAAAAAGTAATATGATAAATTCCATGTAAAAGTTACTCGAAATTATTGAGATTAT